>JABASI010002500.1:0-19519 GCA_019776505.1 Tomocerus nigrus
AGTTCACTATAAACTGGGTGACCATGAGATGTTGATCTAGTAGTAATGTATATAGTATCCATTATTATTTCATTATATCTTATTAGCTGATGGTGTACCCACCGAGCTCTTCCTCACAAAAAGTTAAGCAAAACGATTAAATCGCACGTTGCTCTCACACACACACATGTACATCTGACAAAGAGTAGCCAATTATATTATACTCATTCATTACCAAGTTACATAGCCAGAAGCTATTATAGGAGATGCAACTACTTATAATAGCTAGCTATATAGCTATGTACTACAGTATAGTACAAAAGTACAGAACAAACATAACCATTGTAAAAATATATTCAAGTTTATTTTATTACAATGCTCTAGTAAACTAGCAAACGAGTAATAATGAAACACTAGCTACATGCATTAATACAATTCCCTCGCTCTTCTACCACAAACAATAATGTGATTATTAAATGATCATTATCGTAGCTAAATAGTAACTACATTGGTACCTACTTCATTATTTTATGTATCTGTAACTAGAATCCTAACACAATGAATAATGCTAAACATTACACACGTAGCCAGGAATATCTGTGGGTGGAATAAATTATCGTGGACTGGATTATCTGCAATAAAAATTCTTGTTATTAAAGTCAGTCGTGTCATGTCAGAAAGATGAGCTAGCTGATAGGATCAGGAATTGTGAATAAAACCCTAGGTACCTATGAATTTTATTTATATTATTACGGAAAGGTAGATCTAACTTATTTTTATCACGTAACACATTATTGTGCTGTCATTCAAGCTGAATGTAGACAATTGCCATTTTTAGTAGCCGTAGCTATCCATAAGTAAATCTATGTTGATTTCGTAGTAAATGAAAGCGAAAGGCGAAGTAGGAAATACGTAACCTGATGTAAATATATAATTAGATTATAGCCTCAGACGAGGTCATCGTAAAGCACAACTGGCATGCCAGGTTAGTCAACAGAACTCAGTCATCACAGAACCAGAACTACTACATATAGACAACCTACCAGCAGATTCATGATTCAATCCAGAGCTGGATGAAGCTACTTATCTTATATTTTAACAAGTTGTCTATATTGACTGTCTTGTCATGTCCATCGCTTGAAATCTTGCTATAAAAGTAGTTATGTCTTACACGGACAGATTAATAACAGCATGAAACACACAATAAACTTCTCTAAATTAATTTATCTCTTCAACAAATCAGAAAGACCATCAATAATTAAGTATACACAACAGCGCACAGACTACAGACAGACACTGACCATCTTAAACATCAAAGAATTATTTAACGATAATCATAAAGTACTAACTAATGAGCTTCGTTACTAAATAACTTTACGATTAGACAAAGATACTACTACGTTCTCTAAACGAATGAAACAATATCTCGTTTATGCTAATAATAGAGCTATTTTTCCACTACAGCAACCATACTCCTAAGACATGTAGATAGTTATCTGTGCCAACTGTTTGCGTAAGAAGCTTAACATTAACATTGTTTGGCAAACTGTCTTTCTTACCAGTCGACATCAGTTAAGAATATTGCACAAGAGATACATAATATGCTAAATGTATATAACTATATTATTTATCTATCATGCTATAATTTCACCATCTTAATCATCAACGTCACAGCTACTGACATTCAGCATTCCTTTAAGTTGACACTTGGCCTTAATAAGTCCTATTAATGCTTTCTTTGTTTGCAGTCACTGGGGAAGTGATATCTACTTATGTACCGTATCTTTCGTCTAATTGCCCAAAATTTAAGCTGATGGGTGCTAACAGGTTTACAGGAAAATATTTATACGGCCCATACCAAAAATGTGTAATTAGATTTACTTTTTATCAACATATTTATCATCCTTATTTAGCACGACTGAAATTCTAAACTTACTCCCATAACCAACCCGACTAAATCCTATTTAAATGTCCTACTGAAAGTAATTACAATTTTCAGCTCCTGCTAAACTGAACGTACCTACCTTGTTGCATCAAAACAAGTCTTTTTACAAAATTCAAACCCTTCGGCTTGAATTAATTATTCATGTGTGGCAACCGCAATTAAGATTCATTATCCATTATTGGTCTATTGCGTCATAAATGATTAAGGGTCCTAATTCCATTGAACATTGTATTAATGTTTTCAACAATCACAAAAATTACATACAGATTGATATATTTGGTGGCACACATATTGCATCTACGACAAATCAATAAAGAATTACGTGATGTATTACCTGCTGTTTCCAATTTTCATAAATATGTAAAATGATAATAATATTAACATGCACACAGCAGCATAGCTGTCCTCAAAATCTGTTTCCGTCGATATCATTTAAAAAATTATTGCACATATTGCTTGGTGTGCTGAAGAAAGTGCAAGAAAATATACGAACCAATAATTATCGAGGATCAATTCATAGCAAAAATAGTGCATTAACACCAGAAATGTCTTGAGGCACATTTTGCAAACGTATACAAGCTCCCTATTACCTATAATGCAATTATATGCTAACGACTATTCCTAACTTATTTAAACATGATGACTTCTTGACTATATAGATTTAAAAAAAATCCTGTTGGTATTCTTTCAGTTGATTACTACGGATATCCTGCACTTAATTTGCAAATAAATCCTCTAAGAAACTCAACCACAAAAAAACGTGCTAGAATTTTCCGAGTCGACACATCGCAAAACTGCTGACATTCTTTCACTCCTGTCAATTAAGCAGTTCTGCACTTGCAAATGTGAAATGCGAAAGGAAATATTCGAGAGTTAATAGGTAGATATGCGTTATTACTTACATAGAACTTCAATTTTGGCAAATTATATGGGTTACGTATTACGTCACAGAAAAAACAACATGCCTGTCTAATGTAAACATAATGCGCTGACAAAAACTGTTAACAACCAAATCTAAAGTTAGGTGAACAGAAGAGTTAAATGGGAACCGCAATAAAAGTATTAATAGATGAATGTGCTGACGACTAGATTTACAATTATACTAGTAGGTAACTCAACGCATTAATTCATCTTCATCCTTGCGAAAACATTATCAAATATAGCACACTGACTCTAACTCATCTAGCGATTAACAAGTCTCTATTATTGCTTATCTCACGGTAGAATGGTTAGCAGAACTGTATAGATAGCCAATGTAAAAATTCCTAAGCTATACCCAAATAGAGATAAAGTCCTTATCTAACTATCGTACACAGACATAACTGTTTACATGTAAACACATTAGGAATTCATATTTTCTGTGTAGTATTTGTGGATGGCTAATCTACAGATATACAAATCTAATTATCTAGCTACATTGCGTTTTCTATGCTACAGATACAGTTATCAGAAAATTAGCAGATACGAATATTTGCAGAACGTACAATCGTAAACAACGTTTGTGTACGTAATGAACTAAAACACTTTGGAATTTGCTCATTAACATTTGGAACTCATAAGGTGCATTAGTAGAAGTCGGATCGGCGGGTGCAAACGTGTAAAGAGCATCATTTGTCGACGTAACAATTAATCGGGTGACACTTGTAAAATGAGTCACGCAAAGAATAGTTGATTGAGTAATTTCACAATGATCCGTATACAAACGCACCCTAAATATTTTCCAACGACTATCTAAAGTAAGTAGTCCTACAACAAAACACATTCCAAACACTTCCTATGCTTCGACAGATACATCAATGTATAGACATAATAGCGTACACCCTATCACCTCAAATCTATACAAAATAAATACTTCACTCACACAGATAACAACAGAGAAATATGGACAATTTCAATTTGAAATGATTTTTAAAAATCTTACCAAAGAGCCTCTACTCCCTTTCCCCACTCCCCTACCAAATTGGAATGTTTAAAAATCACGGAATACACTTAAATAAATAAAATTCGAAAAATTCACATCACAGAGAAGTTCGTTGAAAGATACTCGACCAAGTCAAGTTGTGTTATGTGTATGTGACATACAAGTTAAATATGTAGAGCCCATCAGGCCCATTCTATGCCCATATATTATGCACTATTATTCGAGATACCGACTAGAAAAGTACAATATACTTATAGGTAATAGAAGACTTGCATTTACCGTCTCTATCTGACAGTCTAGCTCACTTGCATGACCGAAAATCTAGATGGCCATCACTATTCTATCCAACATTTTACATTATGGAGGGAGTAGTAGTGTAGTGAGGATAGTGAGGAAACATATTCTCCTTCCACAACCTTCCTTCTCATTCCATTCTCATGATTATTATCCTTTTACCTTTACCTTATTGTGGATTGCCTTATAGCTCACCATGAACATACAACTTGCATTTACCTTCCCTGATTGACGAGAGTAGAGTTGGAGAGGGTGAAACACAGGTGCTCCGTTCTTTACTGTTCTCTCTACTTCATATGTGTATGTGTGTATGTCTATATAGTTTTAAAAAAGTCTTTAGTCCAGTACAGTCTCCCTTTTTCCTAGTATTAGCCTATAATATCCCATTTAATGTCTGCATAAGAGAATATCAGAACTCTAGCAATGTTTTACTACTGTCTCAACCCAACAGCAACCCTCTCTATATCCTTTTCTTCATTATTCTTTGATTACTTCTACTTGAATGTATGCAACGTTATAGTTACTTACTACTTACCTTATAGAGGATCTAGTAAAATACAAAACGGTGTAGCTAATGCCTTCTGAAGTGATGTGCTGTGTGAATGTGACTCATAATATCCTCATGTATAATATCATGAGATGAGTTACTTACTTTACTTTTCTACTATTGTACTTTAACAATATCAGACTCCTACTTCCACCACCACCACCACTATGCACTACCACACACTATTGTTCTATTTCGTTTTGTATTTCAATCTAGCTCTCTGGACTACCACTGCACTACAAACTAATAAATTCAGAAAGCCAACATGTAAGTACAGCATACCTCTATATGTACATTATTATTACATTTATGTGCAATATGCAAGTACACACACATATCAAGAGCATGAAGGTACAATCGTACAATGTCCATAGGTCGTAACGTAACGTAACGCAATACACTCCTACTCCTCTCTTTCCTATTTGGAAAAGGAACGCAACTTATTACTACTGCATTTTATTGTTTTCAAAAATATACATAAGGACATGCCTTGCCTATGTATACAAATATTACAATACAATGCCTCTCGCCTGTTCCGTATGTACACTTAGTGCACAACTTAAATACCTAGGTCTCCCCGATGAAACTGATAGGCTACACGCAATCAATAAATGGAATGAAACGAACGCAGAGTCAAAAAAAATTCTTAGAATCTTATCTAATTCATGAGTTATGGTGTTCCTGTAGTTCAACTCAGATTTGAATTCAAAATGCACAACCCAAAACGAACGAACATAGACAGAGATATGTAAATAATAGGGTGGTGCGAGTAACAAACCAACTTTTTGGGCTTTGTTTCCTACTAGGATGGCAATAAATGTCAAATCTATATAAATTAACCACTGTAATTTCTCCACGTTTCCAGCATCATAAACATTTTTGTGGATTGGCCATGTGATATGTACGAGATTCAGGGACATGAGTATTCATATTAGCAATTATTACACTTTATATTCCATAGGCACTGTAATTCTAGATACATTTTCACATTCTCATGTAAATTATAATTGTAGACTCCGTCACAAATGATATAACAAGGGAAGTAATAGTACAAAAACTAACACTACACACATCTCGCCACATTTACAATTCATATCCGCAGTGGATGGATATAATAATTATTTGAACAACAGAGAGGGTCCGGATTTGCGTGATTTGGGAACTCTCTCGGACTTAATCCTTGAGGAAAAAACAATGCGGCTACCCTTTATTATCATCTTTTCATCGATTTATTCATTACACGGATAACTGAAATGCATTCAGACGAAACTGATTTCTTAACAAGGAGCTCAAAGCTATAATTATCTGTATGATTACTCCCAAATTATATTATTGATTGTCAATTGGGAAAGTCATTTGAAATGTAGCAGAGAGCAGGTAATTTCCATGAGACTGAGCTGATTGTATCTAAATGATTCTCTTTCAGCTCAATCTTGAGTTTAGCAGACACTAAAAGAGTTTTCCACAATAATTTACAACTTTTCCTATTTGCCTTTCTGACAGTTATTGGTGAAAATAACATACATTTACAAACTCGCATAACGGAATCTCAATTTCCATTAAAAATTTAATGTCTTTTCGGAGACTTACATTATGCCATAGACAGAGACAGAGGTGTACATAAATGAGCAAAATAAATGGAAAAGATATCATAACTAAACCTTTTAATTCTACTTTATTAGTAATCTGCCCCAGCATCGGCTAACACAACTAACCTGCACACAAATACTACAGTTTCTTCATAAATTAATAGTGAAAAAGATCACTTGACGGTTTCAGTTCAAGTCTCACGCACGCACATCATAAACTATACTGACAGCCCGTCCGGAAAATGAAACCATGCCAGGAGGCAATTCGTTATTGCAAATGTGAGTACATACATTGCCTATGTGCCGCTCTTCATCTAATGCATTCTATCTTTTCATCTTAATTTCATTTCTATAGAATTCATTTTATTCATTGCAAGCCCAGCTAACTATTGTGCCTCTATGAAAATGACTGACAAAAAACCTTGAACTCCAATATTTTCTACTTACTAGTGCATTGAACATACTTTCAGACCTATGCAATCCCATCTAATTCACTATAAATTGGCAGATACTCTATTTACCTAGTGGACATAACCGAATTAATGCTCTAATGTAAGTAAATCAGTTAATTTTCCAAGACTAGGACAAACAACGATCAATAATCTAATTACAATATGCATTAAAATGCCTGTAGTACAGACAAGTGATCTGAGAGTGAGTCAAATCAACTGTCCATTATCCTACTCTCGCGTAGGTCATGTCATTTTATGACCCCTGGCACTGAAATACTGACACATGATATTAGNCCATTATCCTACTCTCGCGTAGGTCATGTCATTTTATGACCCCTGGCACTGAAATACTGACACATGATATTAGTACCAGCCAAGCAACTCCTCTAATGGGTAAATCAAGTCGCAGCGACCAATTTGACAGTGATACGAGAAAAATATATGTAGAATGTACTGTTTACCAAATCCTAAGTGCATTAAGTTCCTACAGCTCAATTGAAGCTCTACTGTAGTAAATTGACATATATGACATGTTCGTTGTAAAAATAAAATTAAAGAATGAAATATTGCATGTAGACATAACTTTAGATGAAAATTGTCCAAAGATTAAATTAGCCGTACAATTCTACTGCGTGTGTTCAAAATTGACGTATATGACATGTTCGTTGTAAAAATAAAATTAAAGAATGAAATATTGCATGTAGACATAACTTTAGATGAAAATTGTCCAAAGATTAAATTAGCCGTACAATTCTACTGCGTGTGTTCAGGAATCTGTCTCCTTTTTCTGCCAAAGACATTTGTAAGTGCAAACAAACAAGATGTAAGGTAAGATGTAAGATTGCAAAACATGTCTTTCCATCCGTTGTACACTATAACACCGTCAAAAGGGCCAAAAAGCAAACAAAAGAATGATTTACGAATCATGCCAATCTGGGTGCTTGGGATTCTCGTCTTCTAATAATCTCAGCAAAGAAATAGTCACGTTCACGGTGTACCTATTGGATTTTATGAAGTTTTTAAACTGGACTTCGTGTCTCTTCCTATTTCAAACAGAAAATCTTTGCTTCTCTAGCATAGGTAAAGTGTATTTATGTATTAACTAACATCACATCACACGATGTACTACATTATGTGATGTACAACAAGTCAAGACAAATGAATTCAATTGTTAACTAACGGAACAACTTCATATTGTACACACACATGAATAATATAATACTTTTATTTATTACTATAACATCTCGCACACACGTCTTACATATGATGGCTATGAATTAAGGTAGTTGCCGTATATCATCTCACTCAACCCAGTCCAGTCCAATCGGCCCTTATTACTAACTAATTCTTTTGTTTTTCCCATTCAGTATTGACACACTCACATCATTCTCCAATTTTTCATCAAAACAGTTGGTAATAAATCATAAATGCAAAGATAACATAGCTTAACCTCACTTGCTATTACGCGCTACTATTTTCTACATCCCACACTCCTACGTATCTATTGTAAACACTTTTTTGTCCTAGGATGGATGAGATGAAGATAAAATTGCCAGTAGGGAACTTATTAGCCCTCCTGCCATATATTACAGTATACCTGTATAGCTTAATGCCTAATATGTAGTGTAGACTAATTTTTCTTTCTTCTATTATATATTCTTCACATTCTATGTAAACAAAGTGCAATTAGGCTGCATAATGAAACTCCCCATTTCAATTTGTAATCTAGTCCAGTGCGGAATGGACCAAGGAGGTCATAAACAATATGGGTGGACTGACTACACTACTCCACTAGAAAATCAGATCTAATTTGTGCTTGCTCACTCAAATCACATCATGTCCTACTAATAGACAAATTTGAATTTGATCAGATCATTATTTCTTTTCATAGAGAGAGAGAGAGAGAGAGAGGTAGCCATTGTAGACCCGGCGTGCCATGCCAGACCACACTAACAAAAGGAGACACACCTTGAGTTTTGTCTAATATTTATTGATAGCCAAGTAACATACATGCACGTAATAATAATTGCATACTAAAAATGTCATGTCATACAGAGGAAAAAAGAAACGCAACAATTTCCGATAGATTTGATGAATAGGTTGGTCATTTACTCACAAAAGCAATTCATTTTATGGTTCAGAATATTCCTGATAGATTTTATGCATTTTCTACGTAAATCAAATGAAAACCTTGAGGAAAATGGGAAAAAGAAAGAAAAATTTATCAGATAATTGGATAGAAATACTGAATGTACAAGAATGGCCAGAGGGATCTAATTTTATCTTGGAACAATAGTGTAACTTGTATGTACTTATCTAGTTACAAACCATCATACGCACTGTGTTTGCACACTCATAAACTCTCATCATTCCCCTCACCCTATCTTTATAGTCATCAAATCAAATAAAAAACTCTTGTTTCTTGAAAAATCCCTTTTTTACTGGATTATAAATCTTCATGATTTTCCAAGCTTTTGCTTTAGAAATTACCTACACAAAGTGACTACTGTTTTTATTTTCTTGCCTTTGGTACATTATTCCTTTATAATCATTCCCCACAGCCTTTTCAGTTGTTTGAATAAGATAAGAGCACCTATCGTCTTTTCCTCCTCAAGTAGTATGTGTATTCAAACTTTTACACACATTAAATTACTTATGCTGCTGTTTGAGTTAAATCTCCTGTCTCCGGCTTGATGTGTCTTCTCTTTAGAGATGAATACTGACAATGTTACTGAAAGCCTGGGATTATTTGCTCTTAAGAATCAGACACTCATATCACACTAGCCGAAAAAGCAGTCAAACTTATACTCAAACTATAGCTAAAAGCAATTTTCCACCTGTTCACTCATTGTTCTGGTGAATCTTATTTCAATTGAAACTTCTTACTGATGTTATCAGTAAAAGAGAGAAAGAATTACAATTTCTGTGCTTTTAGTCATATTCAATCTTTTTAAACTTTTTTCTAGTATAAACATATGTGCATCCTCAGCTCATTTATTGATACATGTCTGCGTATCCTATTATACCGGTTAGTCTTTGAATGACATGTAATAAGCATACAATGCACGGAAGACAAAGCTATAAAAACTCAAATGTTAGGATTTAAAATGACAAGACAGCTACACTAAAGACACAATACTCTGTTTATCTACTAAAAGGCAACTGGATTTCAGAACTTCTCAACACTATAGGTACAAGAGAATTTACTGTACTACCTCATTACGTAAATTGTGCATTTTGTAGTGGCACTTCAACTTTTAGCACAAGCAAAACGGTAGAATTTATCTAGAAAAGCCAAATTCATATCTGATTATAAATGTAAGCGTTTATTATGCACATTCAATCATGAACAGATGAAAGTCCAATGCTTTAGTGCTAATTCAATAAGGATATTTCAGTAGAACGGTACCTGCACTGTAAAAGAGGAAAAATTCCCTTAATATTCATGCATCGTAAACTAAGGAAGTGCAAAATATTCAATTCTACTTTATTCACGACAACAAATGAGTGAACACACCTTTCGGTAGCCGCCTATCAGTTATAAATGTGGAATGCAAATATATTTAGTAGAACTAGTACAAAATAATTAAAAAAGCTGCTTTTTCAGCATGTAACTTTTAATACGATACTAAATCAAGACACGACAATTCTCTAGTCTTTACGAACGGTGTGATTTAACGATTTTCCCATAAATATTCAAAACTGTCAACCTGTAACCTCTTAAACAGTTTTACGACTTTCTTAAGTGAGTCTACAGAACTAACTCCCATTCTAAAATCTTTAGTACAACTATCATATGAACATTATAGTGCATATTAAAATTGCAGTAATGCCAGTCTACACACTACTTAATCACAAAACAATTTATTAATCCAGTTTAGAAGCCATCATTTTTAATGTGAATTTAGTTATGGGAAATTGAGTATAGTCCTAGCAAACCACAACTTCCAATATAATCATGTCATGAGTTTAGTGTAATAGAAACTTAGGATACCTCCAAACACAGCCAATCGTTAGGTATCCCTTTATTTCCTTGGTCCTTCACTGTATTAAAAGCTTTGGCACAGGTTATTAACTGTCTATAAAATATTGATAAGCAATAGCACGAACCGATCTAAGCAGTTTCTTGTAGAAAACAAGAGCAATTAAAAAAGGTTTGCAATGAGAATCAACGGATTATTTACCACTACTCATGCAACCTTCGTATTTATAAGAACTTTACATGATTTTATGGAAAGTTAGTCACAGCAACGTATTAGCTATGAGAGATGATGCTCTATATAATCATAAATTCCTCTGAAGGCGGTCGTTTAGTCCTTGAATTGAGATTTTGACATAGATCCTTCAATATCAAGAGTGGGTATAAAGACACTCCCATAAAACCATAACATATTTGAGGTAAACCATTTCCTATTTTCTACAGCATAATAATTTTCTAAATGTATACACACAAGTTAACTAAAGTACGTCTTTACTGTTTAAGCTTTTACAAACTAACAATAGTTATTATTTGCGAAAACAAAGAGCGTTTCATTATCCATCAGCTAAAAGCATGGATGATGAAAATAAACGTGTAAAATGCAATAACACGAGCTAACTCTTATCCTTTCGCAAGAGAAATTCTGTTTTGTATTATTCTAACGATAAGTCTCCCTTCATTCCTCATTAGTCCAAATTTCTAACACTCACTAAAGATTTTCTCAAAATACATTACCATCCTTCGTGTAGTATTACGTTACTCTATAACTATTGGCAAGTCTACAGCTAATTTCATAAATAGAGTAGACAGAGATACTATACACTGGAAAAACTGTCATGTCAAATATCAGTTTACTTACATTACATATAGTTAGCAATAGTCAACAAGGATGATGTGTTCCTTACTCTTTAAAGACTACAATAAGAATTTATTCAGAGGAGGTAACTCAACTTTGTTTTTCTAACAATAAGTTAGCAATGTTAGCATAGCTTGAATTTTTTTCTTTTAAGTAGATGAATTCAGATGCTATAGCATTCTGTAGTCTTTAATGCCTATACCAATTACTCTAAAAAGAGAATAATCTATGTAGTTGTAGTTGTAGTAGTGAGTGAGAATGTGTTTATTATAGTTGCATCTCAATCTCTGCGGGTTTCGAAATGAACTTTAATTTTTATGGTTGGAAAAGACAACAAAACTAATGGCCCGGTTGACTACAGTCGACTAAGTGTTTAAAGTGTGGAAATGGAATCTTTTATGATTATAGTTTATGGTGGTAGTTGAACATTGAAGGAAACGTGAAAATTCGCACGTGTATTCTAATTCCATTCCGAAGCTCACAAACTCCTCACAATTCATTCAAATTCCAAGAGAGTGAAACAAGGGATTGCAAGTGTAAGTGTGCACTATTAAGGTCATCCTCTGACAACACAGAAGGCTACATTTCCTTTGCAAAATATTCCACATGAACAACTCTTTCTCTTTCACAAAAGAGTGAAACAAGGCATTGCAAGTGTAAGTGTGCACTATTAAGGTCATCCTCTGACAACACAGAAGGCTACATTTCCTTTGCAAAATATTCCACATGAACAACTCTTTCTCTTTCTATGCACCCAAGTATTTATTGTATGTATTTTGCAGCGCGTCGAATGAGTTCATTACTGTCATGCCACACTATGCGATGCCAAAGAAAGGAGAAGATCTATAGAGCAGTTTACATACCTAGTTACTTACCACTTTTAAAATCAGCTATTAATCTATATATACTACTACACGCTCAGATTACAGATAAGTCAGTTCTCCAAGTATATTTACATGGGTGAGACAGGCTCGTTTCGTTTCTATCTGTTCGGATGAGACGAGACAGTAACTGGAATGGAATTTCCATTATTTTCAACCGTTGAGACAAGCAGGAAGAACGGAAAGTGACTCTCTCTAACAAACCAATGTAAAAAGTTGAGCAAAAAATCTCCAGCTACCAACAAGAGTTGTTTTTGTTATAAGAATATTCAACCCAGGCAGACTTTCATCCTTTGAAATCATCTTGTAATAACATTCTCCTCTTTCAAGACTGAACTTTGATCTCATCTTTTGCTCCGTGCCTTGTTTTCCTTTCTGATGGCTTAGGGCCTTCTATCCTTGGTCTCCTAATCCTAATGAAAATACTATACACTATCTATCATATTATAGTTAATATATAGAAATTCTGCCTTGTATTCTACGAAAAGTAATGTGATCCTTTATTTGGCTTTGGTTTTTGCGTGAGATGGCTTCGCTTGCACAATCCTGGTTAACCCATTAGAATCTCAATCTTTCTTATAAAGCATTTTCATCGAATAATAACAATATCACGAACGTATTTAGCTTTCATTTAGTATCAAGTGTAAAATCCGTGCTATTTTATCAACTCTTTTCCATATTAAATATTAGTACCATCGTTTAGACATGAGAAAATGGCTTTAGATGCAGACATTTGGCTGAAAAACGATGTCATTACGCAGAAAAAGTGAAATATGACACTTGCGTCTGCGAAACATATGAACCTTGCAACTTTCCTGTCAGTAGTTTCATCTGAAGAAAATCAAATGAAAATTCACAACATAAAAGCAAAACAGATATCAGCTTACGGTTTTGACTTTCATTACACTCACTAACTCGTATCACTTTTAGGCAACCATTCACTCATGTGTGAATATATTATGGAATAGCAAAATGACATGAGACAAGCCTGCCTTCCCTTATCATGATAATGTTGCAACCTGTCACAACAGCTAAATGCCATAAGCGCTACGTTTGTTTTGAAGAAATTTAGGATCCTAGTTTATGTCGTCAATAACTTTCCAGACCATGCAGCACATTTTCAGAACAGTAATATCCTCATTCATTTGAAACTAGAAGGTGACATATCGATATAATTAGTCTTTTATTCAATTTGGTACCTACTGTGTTTTAGAGTGTATAGGCTTGAGTTTTTATCGTGAAAATTGATATCAGACACATTGAATATGTACATTTTTCCGTCTGTGCACTATGCTATCACAATAAATGTGAATGCAAGATCAAATTACAATATTAGCAGGAAACGATGGATGCCAACGTTATTAAGGTACCCTTTGCTAAATACATTTTTCAGCAGACAATTTTTACTTATAATAGTTATTTAATGACCGTTTTGATGCCAATTATACGGCCAATAGTAACGACTCGCTCTAGAAATGCTATTTGAACTTTGAACCTTTTTCTTTCATTCGTACCATACAAAATACATACCCATATTGATTGCCACACTTGTATAAAACTTGCCAATTCAGAGGCAGACGATAATTTTATCGCACCGGAAATTCAATACTACTTGGAATTATTAGCCATCATTCCGATGAATTCTCACCGAAATTCTACTGAAAACGCAGCAACGACTTAACCAGTAATAGTACTTATTTTTGCAGTCTATTTGTTAATGTACTCATGCCATGTCAGTAAAAATGTCGATTTAATTTAGCATCGCAAATTGACTTCTACACTAAAATAATTATGACCTTTGGCCTTGAAGAAGAGCACCTATACATTATACTACTTACGTTTTTAATATTCACAACAAAACACAAACATTGACTTCTTTAACTGACAAAAAATGTTAAATAAATAATTGTGTTTAAAAATGCGGAGGTAATAGTGATGCATAATAAAATATGTAACCTCATTTTTTCAGAGGTAATTAATAAAGAAATCAAGAGTTTAATTCCTTAGAGCCCAACATTTGATTACCTACTCTATTAAAGTTAAAGCCATAGCTATAAATAGCTAAAAGTGACAGTCTCGTCTCGATCTCTCAATCAGGATGGAATGGAAGGTAGCATAAAGAATTTCACCTTCTAGATTTGGAAAGAATTTGTTGACGCTGCTTTTCAATGGACATGTATAGGTATAATGATGATAGCAGTTGAGTACCGGGAATTACTACCAAATTGGTCATCAAGTCTCAGCAGGGCTCAGAGATTGCCAGTCCATAAATAATTGAGCGTAGGAAATTGTCAATGAAAACAAAGCCAAAAGAGGAATTGCTAGTGGAGTATTAATAAACTAGAACCGTTGTGCACAGTCAGTCTAAAATAAATACAAGAAGCAATTTGGAGAAGAAATGTATAACGTAACATAATAATAAATTGAGAGATCTTCTTATTATTATGCACATACTTTTCCCATTGCTTCTTTACAGTTATTATTAGTGGCAGGGAGTAGTACTCGTACTAGTAAATGAAAGGAAAACTGAATAATAGGAAAGGCGAATGTCATCCAAATAATCAAATGAAAACAAGTGATACCAAATAGGGCTGTCTAATCAACAATTCTCACTAATCTGAATACACTTGTCATAACATAAAGGCACAGTTTGCATATGGCATGGCACTGAACTGTTTTGTGAGTGAGTTGATCAGATCTGAATCTGCCTAAGTTTATATCCCTCCCTCTAAGTCCAACCGTCTCAATTTCTTTGTTCTATTTATTAATGCACTGATTTGTACAGTGAGTAACAATGCCCATGACTCGACGGCACTATTTACCTGTTCTCCGTACACCTGTAATGTAAAGTTGGACTTGCTTCCTTACTAAAATTTCAGTACACGTGCTGGGTAGTGTGAATCGGCAGAGCTTTTAGCTTTATTTTGATTTGGTTTGGAAACTCATACTAGGCGTGTTCATTCACATCACTCTCAGAGCTCTCCTTGCATATGTGTATCAACAAGAGAATAAACGCATGCATTAAGTAGGTACACTGCTAGTGAGCGAGTGAGTGAGTGAGTGGGATGGATGATTAGCTAACTTGTAACTTGCATGCCAATTTTCTCTATAGCTTAATTACATTCCGGCTTTATCAAGATCCACCTTCCTATTGAAATTACAACAAAACAAAGGCTCACACCACATTAGTCCAGTTTTCCTCGGACGCAGCAAGATACGAAATCAAATGAAGATCTAAAACTTGACTCGTTTATTCATCGCTTTCCTTCACTTTTCATTTGATTAATGCAATCCATTCCTCTTGATTTATTCTCAATAGAATACATTAGAGTGTAGCTACATATTAGGTGCCAATATATACCGAGAGAATAAAAAAGCCTGTTATTCACATTCAATCACCTAATCAGAAAAACTGCCTATTACTTTACTTACCATATAATAATATAAGTATTCTAATGATGTGATAACTTTCTTTCTCACTCCTTCCGAATCTACATTTATACACACACACGATTATTTATTGATGCTTTAGAAATTCAAGATAGCCACTTCACTTGCTACCTGTTCATTTCAAAAGACACTAACTGCTATATATTAGTATACAAGTTCAATTTCCTTATGAGATATCTCCTTCTAAAGATTTTATGGTAGAATCAAGCATCAAACCTACTAAAAATTCATGTCACACATAAAACTCAACATAACTGTGCTTCTACTACAAAAGACAATTGTATGAAGATGAGCAAGATGATGATACACACCTAAAGTTATCCTATCTGTCTTCATAAATGTCTCGACAAAGTTGCAGACACACAAATATTTTTATGTTTTACTTGCCAATATTTGCTCCTGTATTCATATAACCTAGAAATGCCTACATGATCTAAGTCCTTATTTTGACAAGTTCTAATATAATTTCTGCTTTTATAGCGGTGTGCCTAATTCTAAACGAAGGACATGTTCATAAAGATAATGTTATTGACTATGTATTAATTATTATTCTTGTTAGCAGGTCCTCCAACAAAAAGTATTAAAAAGTTTATGATGATCATTCTGAACTGTGTGGTAGGTATCAACATGCATTCTATGCGTATAATGTTTCATTTGCATATATATTATTATTTATGTATGTGTTATGTTTACAGCTAACTACAATTTTCACAGATTTATCTTCCTTCCCAGTTATATTACATACGTTCTACGCATTTTTTATGAACTTCTCCAAACACTTGTTTCCCCGTGACAAAATGGAATGTGAAATGACTTGGAGTCTAACAAATCGTGAAATAGCACGACATGTTTATATCCACCATGACCTTCGCCATTTATTAGACATTTCAGATATTTGCACAGATACTATGCATGCAGAGCCATAGCCACGACTTTATTCACTAATATAATATGTGAAATTGCTAACAAATTGGAAACATGTATTGAACTGTGCGTGCTTAAATGATAACTGAACACGTTCTGATTAAAATAATCACTGTTATTCGATTTAGAATTTAATATGACTAGCTATACAGTTATATTGTGTTTAAATACTATAAGTGCAATCAAACACATGCTTAGATACTTTTCCCAGTACGGAAAAACTTCTCACAGCGGAATTTTCTGTTAGAAACTAATTGAACATGAATTGTTCGTTAAATATAGCACACAAATGACTTGTATTTAGCCTATGAAAAATCCCAATTGTGAATTTAGACTCAGATAGACAGCAAAAAGAAATCCAAGGCAAAGACAAATATTTTATGCCCAGATTGAATAAAAGAAACCGATATTATTGTGCAGATAATCCAGTGATTATTAGTATATTCAACTGTGTGCATTCAAGACTTACTTGAATCATCAACTCCGTCTTGTACAGATAAACCTGTTTCAAATATTTCAACATTAATTCTCAGATATCCTCACTAGTCATAAATTCGTAGAACATAATATACTCCATCACAACAGCTACATTCCTTATAACTTTCGGGTTGCCCATCCGTTAGCCTATAGCTTACGAGAAGCTAACCCAACGAACCTGAGGCCAGCACATGCTGCATAACTTAATTTGACACGGAACAATGATAGTTTACTTTATCTACCTGTCCGTTATGCACCAAAGACATAAACTATTCTTCTATCTAGCAAATCTTACACACACCAATAGGCGTACATAATGTTAACTTAATCCAATGCATGAAAAGAAAAGAAAATCACCACAAATATTCCTAATTCTATTGTTCACCATTATTGACAACTATATATTCAACTCTACCTACACCTTACATGACGTGATTCTATCTTTAGCAAATGGAAAATCAAGGATTTTGACTCTTGTCATAATGTAACGCAAAATGTCCCTGTATAGAAAATCTTACCTTAAGAAACAATGATCATAAGTAGAAAACAACCCGTTTGTAACTACTAAGTCACATATTAAGCAACATCCACATAATCTCTATGAACTGAAGACATTTTATCTTGGACAGATTATACGTTTGTCCATAGATGTACTATTCAATGAGTTTTCTTACGACTTTATAGTTTAAGGCAAAATACTTGGATTCCACACCAACGCAGGAGCAAGCAATAAAATCCTTACAGATACTCACCAGAAAAACAACCGAAGCAATCAATTCCGGTTTAATACGTATCCCGAACACTTCTTGTGTTAAAAACTATGTATTTTGCTCATCCTATTCCACTTACTTAGCAATTGCACGCCAGAATTAATGTACAGTGTGTTAATGCAATGCTATAGGTTACAGGCACTTAAGTTTCTATGTAATTATATCAGGAGGATGGAAGAGATAGAAATGACTGCCTACAACAACGTACCGTTGTTCTTACGATTTTAACAAATTTCTAAAGGATTAAGCTACCCAAATAGGCAAAAAACGCAAGTAAATTCATTCATCGCTTTCAGAACTGACAGACATGATCATCAAGTTTACTTACAAGTCGAATGCTAAGGCAAGCGGCACCCTGTGCACGTAAAGTACACCCGCCGACTACTTTATCAGAACCTCTCCTTACTGATATGAAGAACAACGTAAATGAATTATTAATTAGCCTGAAAACAAGGATTTGATATGCAGGAGAGCTACTAATTCATCCAACTACATGTTCTGTGTCCTGTATACGGACTGACAAATCTTTAGGCGGACATAATCACACAAAGCCTCATGCTCATACTTACCTCCTTCATGTAAAACTGTTATGTAGTCATAAAACGCTAATAAAATGATGGATAATTGTTAAGGGAGGTCTGAGCATCACATACTTTGCAAACTTTTATGTGTACAGCAGTTAATTGCTTGATTATTCTCTGAAATTGATTACTACACGATCAAAAAACTAAACGAGAAATCTCGGTCACTTATTACTGTGACGCTAACATTAAAAGCTCTGATTTTGATTTGTGACTCAAGTTAACTTTACCAATAACCAAAACATTTGAAAGTAACATGTACTTTTAAAGTAGTGCTTGCGTGCCAAACGCACATTAATGCAATAAATATCTCTCTAAAATAATATTCATGCAAAAAGAAGTTACTTACAGAAGTTACTACTAATCATTTCTTCATTGCTCTAACTTTCAGGTTAAATTCTATTAAAGAGTAACTACGATGTAGGTAGCTCTTTAATTATCTTTTATCTGTCTATTTATACGTCCTTACCTTCCCTTTTAATTTCATACAAGTAACTACATTAGTATTGTCACAAGTTGAAAAAAGAAAACTGAAACTAGGCAAATGCTAACAATAAATAGGCAAATACAATAGTACACATGGGAAATGAATGGACTGTTTGTCAATGCACTTTAAGTCATTAGTTCTTTGTCATTGCTTTCGCTGCTGTCTTGTCTTGTCACCGTCAGAGAGAATAAACCAGAAGCTGATAGGTGGTCAAGCTAAATTGAAATTTATATTGATTTTCAATGCACGCATGGATGACAGTTACCCCTAAAGCCAATAAAGGACTCGTAAGTAAGTAATTCACTAAAGTAATACAGTAGAACAGAGCCGAACAGATGCAGATGTACAATAATGCAATGATACATCGGCAAAAACATCCCTAATGTA
>JABASI010002501.1:0-19512 GCA_019776505.1 Tomocerus nigrus
TTTTCCAGACACCAAAGAAACCCACCAACAAAAACAAAACAACTACAGAAAACCTCAGCAAGAATAATAATCTTTCTTGGCTTACTATGAACGCTAAAGATTCCCTGACTGGCTGCTACAGAAAACTACTTTTGAAATTTTTTGTCTAGTCTAGCTTTCCTTCGTCATCAATAAATTCAGATCACTCGATGAAAAATGTACACTCAGTTGAATAACTTTAAACAACTACCTAATTGACATGACATGCAAACTGTGATCTCCGGGTATCATAATATAATTAATAGCTGTGACCATACACAATTCTAGGACACTAATTTAAATCTTACATTAGATCCTTCTTCAGCATTATTAAAATTATCATCAGTTCTCAAATAAAAACGGTTGAATCCGTAATCCGTAATAATGACTAACGCGAAATTAGGTACCAACTTAAGTTAAAATTACAAAGGATTCAATGCGCTATGCAGGATTTAAAAGAAAGATATGGATTACGCAGCTTAGTAAACAATATTAACAATTTTTGAACCGTTCGAACTAAAGACGTTGAATGTTGAGAGATTTCTGTGCTGCGTAGTGGAACGAATTTTTGAGAATTCACAAAAAAAAGCATTCTTCCGCCAACTTAAAAGCTAAAAGCTTAGTACACGATTACGTATATCTGCTTCTGCAGGATATTTCTTCTTTTTGACTCGATTACTTACTTTGACTTCTTACAGAAGAGTTCCGACAGATAAATGGCAATTAGTCTACCAGAGGGATGCTCATTACTTACTCTCCATCTTCTTAAAAGCGGAATACAAACATCTACTATAGCATATAAGTTATTCTGCAGAAATCAATTGATTTCTTCAGTTTCAATTCAATAAAACGTTAAATATAATAATAAATGCACTTAGTACCCATCCTATAACATCTAGCTACTCAGTTAACTGCATTCATTACATATTTTATGTCCATCTCCAAAGGAATTCACATGTAAACTGTAATAAACTCCTAACATACATATTAGTATTCGCTTTCCAAAAGGCTCACTTGTTAAAGTAAGTAAACAAACTTCTGTAAAGTGCTTTCCACGCATTTTCATGTAAGTCGTAGCGGACGTAAAAGACCAACGACATGACAAGCTGAAGGGATGTCGATTTGATACGGTTGGGCCAGCATGCATGCCTAACTTACCATCTTCAATGAACATGGCACATGTATGTACTTTCAAAAGAAGACTAAGACTAACTTGTAGCTTTAAAACATTCCCTTCTAGTACTTCTTTAAAATATTTGTTTAGATATACATTGAATTTATTCTGATAGAGCAGAAGTATACAACAGATATAAAGACAAGAATGATTATAAATGGTTTAAAAAGTTAAGTTAGCATCCATGCATGTCAATGATATAAATCAAACCGTAATTAATTATCAACAAAATCCAGAAAATTAAGAAAGGATCGGTACAAATCGGAACTAACTGATTTGGCTAAACTATAAAATGTGTTTACTTATTCAAACGAGGACATAAATAATTACAGAAGCTTTATTTCTGATTAAAATTGCCAACATAAATCCAAAGGCAAGGTGAATAAAAAGTGGAGTATGACAAGATGACGACATTGCACACAGCACATACATACGTACATGCAGCTACAACAAATCTGTTTACGACTTAATCCATAGAAGGAAAAGTGCAAATGTAATAATAATTTTATGCAGCAATTCGGCACAGTAAATAAGATGACAGAAAATGATTTGGCAAAGCCCTTTATAGTAGTTTTAAAAGCATTGCTATTGTATATGGCAAAATTGAAGCTATAAAGTTGCTCAAGAGTAGCTGTTGAACGTGAGTTTAGTAATACAGTATGTGATTAATGATGGCTTACAAGGTTGAATAAAGGAATAAAAAATTGTCTTATGTCTACCGATAAAATCAGGCAATTCATTAGAGAATGAATAGAGAATCAATAGATTCAGGACAGCACAGGAGCAGGAGGAGTGTAGCGTATGAGCTTTAATAAGCAATGATCACCTTACACAACAGTTTGCTAACAAAAGCACTTAATATCCATTTGTATACACAAGAATATTAATATACCTACTTAAAAATCTCTAGTTACGGATGCATCCAAAAATAAAGATGACGAACTAACTAGTAGCTCTTACCTTGGCACTACTGCTTTGTTTCTTAGCAAGCAGTACACATATCTCCACTACTTTATTTCAACATCATAACCATTGGATGTGGAAAAAATTAAAAGCAACTAGACTCTTCTGATATGAACTTAGTTATTCACCACAGAATTTAATGAAGGCAAGAACGGTATGCATAATAATAGCCGTTAGTTCTCTTCTAATCTTTTGAATTGAACGAAGAGCAGTAATATGAATGTGCAGAGAACGATGAAATCCGCCTTGTTTAAATATATTACAGCTCTGAGCGCATTCAAGATAATCTCATTCATTTCATCGCCTTTCCTATTCAGTTCAATAGGAACTGTGCACTAGTCTTCGAAGAAAAAACAAGTGTAGCACCCTGAGCTACATATATAGGTGCACATTATATTAAGCACATTCAAGTGCTAATAAAGTAAAATAACTTCTCATTCCATTCTGATTATGATGATGACGACGGGATGAGAGCGTGAGACTGGCGAAGAAAGAACTCCAATCTTGCCTAGTGCTTAGTTTGCCTGCCTACCCGTTTCAAAGCCATTAATGCCATTATGCAAAGCACAATGCCATTGAAACCTGCAGATATCTTTGTATATCTACTCTAATTCCACTACATAATGAATACAATTTATATCATTCCTTATACTCTACCCATAAAATAAACATATCTTGGTGAATTTCAACAAGGATTAAGGCCAATGTTTAAGTACTAGCCTCACCCTAAGCTCTAAACTATAGACTTTTACAGTTTCAATTAATACCCGCTGACGTATTAATTTAAAAGGATAATATTCTGATCAGCGTAATATAAATGTAGGTGTTTGAGCAGTCCTGGTAAACATTCATTCATGCTATCATGCTACCATATTATTCTTTATCTTGATCTACTTGTCGAGTATAGTCAACAAACATTAAGCAAAAAACGATATTGTTTTGTGAATTTAAAATTAGTTTGGTTTTTGATATTGGTATGCCATGTCTATTTGTAGAGTAAATGTTAAATAGCCAGTGTGGTTGTGGTGTTCATGAAAAGATGCGAGAAAACCAACAAAGGGGAAATAACTCGTAGCATGTAGAACCGAAATACAAATTAGCTGGCTAGAATAATAAGCCACTGGAGTGCATTACATCTGCTAGTCATCAATCTTTCAATAAACTTTAAAAAGAGCATATATGCATTCATTCCGCTTCAATTCTTCTCAATCAATTAATTAATTACTCAGCACATCCATTTACTGTTTTTCTTGTAGCCACCCACCCACACGTGCCTTGTAAAATCTCTTCACTCAAACTGAAGTACCACACATTACCTATGTGTATAGAGACCTATAGACAAAGTTTTTAGAAACTATTATTTTACATCTCTCCTGGAGAATATATTGACGGAGGATGCACGAAGTGGTGGGAGAAGAGGCGAGAGACGTAAAAAATTAATGTTGCATTAAGCCACACTTACTTCACTTACTTGATGCATCAACATTCACCACACTCGAAATAAGTCGTAGCTAAAAGAATAATTACTCTTCTTTTAGCATATGGAGCGAAGGACTAAGACGTTTTAAGTACCCCCTTTTGAAATGAGCCTTGCTCTTCGTTCTTTTAATGCTCATCCACCTGACACTCCACTACATCCACATCTATTTAATTCACACACAAAATTAATTCTCAAAACCCCAAGACGCCAGAAAAAACTTGCAGTAAAAAAGTCCCCTGGCATTAATTCATTTCTTTCCGAGCGAAACTGACGAACTAATTGTATCATAATCTTATTCACCATCAACCCAACAAAAAATCATATCGTACTATGAAGTATAAGAATTTTAATTCAACTCAGTCAAACTTACAGACATTGCACCACTTCCCGATATTCTACATTATAACAACTATTTACTTACTATTTTGCTTTGTTTTTGCCCTGTCACGTATTCACACAAAGAGAAATGAAACACACACACAAAAGAAACAAAGATTACGTCCAACATTCACCATAGAATGCAAAGATCAAAACGTTTGCATTTAAATAAATCACATTTACGTCTTCTTATTAAGATCTTGTTTTGTCATATGCCCACAAAATGAAATAAGTTTGCGCAGGAATATTTACGACTGAGATAGAGAGAGAGAGAGAAGAGGGTGGACAAATCCCACAGAATGAATGAAAACAAGAGATTAGATAAATTCTAGCTATAAGACTGCAGTTGCAGTTTCATACTTTAACATTTGGTAGTAAAGTTTACTTATTTTGCGTTACAACTAACGAGCCAAAACTCTCTGCTCTCCTTAGAGAATTGTAATTAAAATCCAACTTACATAAAGAATTTGCGGCTCTACGCGACTGACATTTAAATGAATAATGATGATGAATGGACGCAAAGAAGTAACTTTACATCTTTCTTACCTTTGTGCTAACTCCTACGTACATATTCGTTCAAAACGCATGCAGCTTATAGTAATCCAGCTCTCTAAGTAGTCGAAACTACCAGTTTCAGTATTTACATGGATATAAAGCATAAAACATTCACAAATTCACAATGGACTCCTCTTACATAAAATCCAAAAGCCTTGAAACAGTTTCTCTGGATTACATAACAAAGTTATACACGCATACACATACGATTAAATAACAGAGCTAGACATTGCACTAATGAATAAATGAACGCAATGTAATTTACGTATCAAAATATATAAAAGTTTCTCTATGTAAACGAACCAGTAATTTCCGTGTTAATTTATATTGCTTAAACCGTAATGGTGGTGTTTTAATTTATTTTAAAATAGGATGCTCACCTGGTGCATATCCGTAGAATGATGAGAAGGAGTACACACTGCGGATGAAGCAAACGAATCGTACGAAGAGTTGTTCACCAGAATTCCTTGAGTTGCAGGATGATACTCATCCAAGTCTGTAAAGAAAAATAAAGTAAAAAATTAATTAATTGCTATACAACTAAATATTTACAATTAGGATTTCCTATCATTTCGATAGAATAAGGTATACTAGGTACTTGGACCTGGGAGTATTCAGAATTATCAGAATAGCTCAAAGAAGTCAAACACTGTCTAAAAATGTTATCGTAGGGCTTCATAGTTTAATTAACTCTGTCTCAAGTTAAAAGAAATGCACAATCTCTAAAATATACTTATCTACTAGTTAAGTTCCGATAAAATCTAGACTTGCCTACAGAAATGTGAGCCGGCAGTAGCATTAATTGCTCTCACGCTGTTCCTTCTCTTCCATTACAATAATCAACGTTCTTGTTAGCTCCGCTTTCATTCATTGCAAGTGCTACGCTCTGCCTATCCGTCTATGTCCTTAAAAATTAGCTCTAGCTGCCTGGCGCCTTTAATTGCCTTTTTACTAAAATCCCTGTCGAATTGAGTTAGGAGGATTTGCATCGGTGCAATAATTGGATTTGACATTGGTAGGCGCACAGAATCGTGTAGTGCAGTGCACTAATGACGATTGAGACAAAGATTGCTTAAGGGTTCCCTTTTAACTATGCGGATGCATATTTCCATCTTAGCATTGGAATACGGTCAAGTTTCAACTTAACTAAATGTCAATGTCACAACAAAACGTAGTAAACAAAAAGTGTAACCACAAACCGTGTCAAGTCAAGTCAGGGCACTAACACTAACTACCTTACAGTTAAAAACGACTACCACAATATAAGTTCTTGTTTCCATTGAATATAATCAGAAGATCGACGGAATTAAGATAACTAGATTATATCTCCATCTTTTAATTCCTTATCGCTTACGATCAACTAACAAATAGTGAGCCTTATGTAAGTAAGTATATAAGAATTGTAAAACTGGCTTAGCAGGTTCAATTTAGTTTCTGTTTAGTTAACTTAACTTTAAGCTATTAACTTGTTTAGTCTTCTTAGTTGAAGTTCTTCTAGAAGAGCCCCCTTGCTTTCGTAAGGGAAATTTAGCCTGAAGATAAATGTAACAGATGAGACAAGATGGAATGAATTCAGTTGACTTTGACTTTGAGTCTGACTTCCTATAATATTTTACTTTTCTTTAGTTTAAATCACTCAATAGTATTTTGCTATAATAGTGGACTAAACATCCTTATTTCAAGGCAAGTTCAACCACTAAAGTAAATGGGTGCGTTTGTAAATGCAGCAAACAGTAAATTACGTTTGTAAAAATAATGTGTCTGTGTAGAAGGTAAACCTATAGTTGTCTCATGTGTGTGATACAGTTTCTGATCTACGAAACATTATTTCCCTTTAAGAATAATACACTCACGTAGCACAGGTGAAGTTCACGAGGCTATACCTTTGATTCGGATTTCTAATAGTAAATCCTACAAGTAAGTACCCGACTGTTCATACAGTCTTAACAGCACGAGATAAATGACTAAAGTCTCAAAGATCATAAGAACAAGTACTGTTAGTTGAAAATTCATCGCATCGCTTCGCTTCAATAGCTTTAAGCTAAATACAATAGAAACAAAAGACATTTCTACATTTTATGCCCTATCATATCTGTCAGAACGCATAAAACCATAGAAAACATAGAACTGAATTTAAAGCTACACCCTGCTCCTATTTGACACTTAAATTACACATTAGCATGATTAATTATTGAGTTCAGTTCACTCACAGTCAAACGCAAGTCAAGAGGGAAGAAACTTTGTCTTCCTTCCACAAAAGATAAGTAAAAGAGCATAGGATATTAAGAAAAGAGCCTGTCTTCTCATTATTTTGGAGGAAGGACTTGCTCTGTCGACTCACTCACTTCAGTTAACTACCTAAACCGTCCTCTTCTTTTATCTTTATACTTACCAACCTAAACCTATAAATGTTAAAAGGATAACACAGAAGAAGAATAGTAAAGTATCAACTTGGCCAACTCTTCCAACCAGATATCTAATACTCCTCCCTAATAACTTTCAAAATCTGTTTCAGTTCCCATCGACTTTCCCGGACTAATCTCTTTAGCAAACGAACCTGAACAAATCTCGGGAAACAGAAGGATGCGACGGATGGATTTTAACTTCATTTTCTTTCAACCATAAAAATATGCTCATTTTCCCGTAAAGTTCAAAGAAATAGAGCTTGAAAATTTATTTCTAAGGAAAATATTGCAAAACCGTTCCGATATCTACACAGGTTATATGTCAACTAAAATCACACAAATTCCTGTTTAAGATACAAGGTTTTGTATTATTGAGTAAATTCTTTATAAAAAATTGTAATTGCAGTATTGTTACCTTTTAAATATCCATTTGCGTATACTGTGGGAGAAACTAGATATCCATCATCGGTTCCAATTGAGCTTCTATTATCACTCCCAGAAGAGCCCGAACTGGCGTAGCTCGACCCAGCAGATCCTAGGCTGCTTCCAGAATATCTTTGTTGCTCTTTTTCTTGTGTGTGTTGTTGCAATTCAAAAGTTTCCAATTGTTGCGGTTGTGGCTGTTGCTGCTGTTGGTTTTTCTTTATGCGAAAAGATGGGAAGGATACCAAAGGAGCGGTTGGTGGCGACACGCGTTTGCCCTGGGCAGGACCAGGCCGGGATTTATTCATCCCACCAACTGTAATAACAGAAAACAAATAAAGTTTATTAGATTTTGCATTTAAAACAAAAGCAATGATAATTACTATTCAGTAAACAAAGCTAAGAAAAACTATTATTTACCCTATTGTTACAAATGTTTATGCTTCTATGTAGATATCATAAAAAATATGACAATTGTAATCTGTACATATGGATTTTATGACCTTGCCTTTCCAAATAAAATTTTCTCATGAAAAAGAAAATCTGTCAATAATATTATCTGACTAAGATAGTAAGTCGTAGACTCGTAGATAGCGTTAGGTTATCCTAACCTCTTTCGTGTTCCATCATTCTTTCATTAGTGCAATTTATAATAATGAGTTCCGTAACAAGCAAAACCTATTAGACAAAAGATTTTATAAAAATCACATCTAAAGGGTACACGAAGGTAAATCAGCAGAGAATCATAAGTTGGTGTGTATCGTTTAGAGATTAGATATATTTTATTCTCATTTTTCTTAACACAAAGTAGGCATGACCGTCTGTCTTGCATGGTCTTTAACTGTCTTAAAAACTGCAATAGTGATGCGATAAGTACACCTATTTAGACTAATACATTATAAGCCTTTAAAAGCGGTCTGTGTTTTGCCTGTCTTCATGAATTGCATCATTCTTCTTTTATATCAATCAATCAAAATGAGGTTGTGCACTAAGAAGCCTTAAAAGCAAGGTACTACATAGCCAGATATGTTGCTAATCAAAAATGCTGTTTTTCCATTCTTCTCACTCATAACTCATCGTTATCGATTCCTTTCTGATCAGAAAGCAGGGAATAAAAAGTGAAACATCAACTTTGCCTTTAGCTCCCCTGAGGAATTCCCTATTTTATTTTCTAAAGCCTGTCACCGTCACCCCACCATTTTCTGTTGCCAATTCCAAGATAAGAAAATCCTTCAAGAAGCAGTTGATTCCCTCAGGCCCTACTCTGACTATAACTCAATCCACAATTAGCATACAATAAACATTTTCCCCAATGTCTTTCGCTCTTGCTAATTGTAATAATTATGTCCTAATAATTCCTCCCATTGCAAACTCATCCCGTACAAATTAGCATAATCGCATAAAATTCTTTAAAAAATCCTTGCCTTAATAGCAAGATCATAAGAATTCTTGAAAATAAAACGCAAATGGCACGTCAGCTTTTTTGAAATGAAAAATGCAAGAACAGAATAAGAATATTATTGAATAACTGTCCACAGACAAGTAAATCGAGTTTGGCTCTCTACTCTACAACTGCACTCGAAATCATTTATTGCCTATTGCCTTGTGGACATTATAGGTTAGGGTTTATTAGACAGTAATCTCACGACTATCTTGTTACACATTGAAATTACAAAAGTTGCTCGGTGCAGGTGAACCTGACGACTTACTAACAAATTATTAGCACTGAATTGCTTGCCAGACACCAAGAAAAACTTCATATCACTTCCACAGACTCTTGCATCAATTGTACTTGAAGTTTGATTAAAGTGCATCACAAATCATTTGTATTAAAATAAGCTAACCTTATGGCAAATACACACAATAGAATAAATTACAACTGCATTTCAACTACAATAAGAATTCCTTCAAAGATAACAATCTATAAAACTGTCATTTTCTCATCTTTGAACCACTGCACTCTTTCCTCCACCTTATACAATGAGAAAAGCAAGCCAATTGACATCTGTCAGACGGCAGTAAGCAAGCAAGCAAATAAGATAATCTTTCATTCACAAATATAGTAAATAAAAATTAATCAGGTTCCACATAAGGTTGCCTATTTCGCAAACAGTTTTCATCCAAGGAAATCGCTAATAAAGATAGTAATAATATGTGCTAACCAGAACCACAGACAATACTTAGAAGGAAGAAACAAACAAACATCTCTTTCTTATCGCTCCTAAGTTGCAATTCCAGTTTTCCATTCCACTTACACAAAAAGGACATAATATATCGCATTGTTAGCTCAGAATGGACAGCACGACAAGACAGTGACAACGAAAAAAAACTTCTCTGTATAGCCAATGATTTTATTGTCTATGTTCTATTGCTTCCTTCACATTATTTTAGCACGATAAAATGATTTTCCTCAGCAAGTGCCACTCTTTTCTTTGCACAGTTAGCCAAACCTGACGAATCACTTTATCTAACAAATTCACATGTAACTAACTAATGTCTATGCATCCGTCTGGCGACCTCCCGTCAACAACAGACAGAAAACTCAACAACCGTTCTGTTAACAGCACCATATTATTCCTATTTATTAGGAAGTCTATGCCGGTGCCTAATATAGAATACGCAATACCTTTTACCAAACACTCTAATTTACATACAATCACACCAAAACTGGTAAAATAAATTACAAAGCCACATTCACGCAACGCAAATTCTGTATCTGTCTACACTGTCAATCTGCTCAACGAAAACACAGTGCAAATATGGACAAAATTACAGTTTTCTCTATGAAACTTCCCCTCTATGAAACAGTAGTAGGTAGTGGATTTGGGATAGGTACCTATGTAAATATTAATTTACAATTAATTATGTCCTATATTATTTACTGAAAACCCACTAGTAGTAACCATTTCATTCGATAGCATTAATTTCCATTATGTTACCAGATGACAGATCGTCTATTGCTGTTGTTGCTTTTATAGAAGAAAATAAATGCCGTAAATTTTCGTTAGCTTATTAATTCATGTACAATTATTATGTAGTAGGGAAAGAGCTAACAGAATAATCATTGTGAATGTTAATTTAGCTAGCTAATAGCCTCTAGTATCCATAAATGTAACCTGATTCGATTTATGTGGACTGGACACTACTAAGAAAAACTTATGAAAAGAATGGCAGAGCTTAGCTGGAGAGCTGCCATAAAAATCTATCAATGCATCCTGCTCTGTTCGTTATTGCATTTACTAATGTTCCTAATGATAATGATAGGTACGCAGAAAGCCTAATCACACTGCTCATCTTTCAGTAATTACTATATTGGTCAGGTTGCCATTTCACACCTGGTGTTTCTGCTCTCTTGTGTTCGCATCAATTCAGTCCATCAACAAATCATACTCATCACTTAGTTATCCCATTTCCTTATGCATGTTATTACTCTATCTCCGACCATTATACCATTACACAGCCATGAATTATCTTATAATCTACGCTAGTTGATTTACATACACTGACAACTCCTCACTTCATACTTACACACACTTTTATCAACTACTGCATACAGTTTAATAGCTAACTTTTCCAGAATCCTTTATCAATGTTCCTTTATAATGTAGTCAAGTACCTTCTAATGCGGACATATATGATTATCTATATGAAGGAACAAATACAACGTGAAATGATTGTATAGCTACAACTATCATCCCATCATCACAGGATTCCTTGTAAGGAAACGTAAACATATGCATATACTTACATATGATTATGATAAGTAGGTATCGATAAGGTACGTGAGAAAAAGATTATTTGCTTTAATCAGTCGACTCAAAGTCAAGTAAAGTGAACCGAGCCAATGTAATCAACATAATGATAACCTACGAAAAGGATGAATGTAGAATTAGTCCTAGGCTATCCTTCCAATCTTTCTGTCTTGTCAAGTTGAGCCAAGCCAAGATAGCTGCTCCTTTTATTATTGCCAGCTAAAATATGGCCCGTTAGTTAATTTAGTATTAGCAAAGTTCAAAATGGCAAACACAATAACAGGAACAACGACAATATGGTCGATTCTTGATGGGCGATGTTCAAGAGGTACAACTAACGTCAGTCTTTCTTACTCCTCATAAATCCATAAGCTAAATTGGCAATGGGAGATTTGTTTGAAGAGATTTATAGGTAGTAAACTATACTGTAGACATTCTATTATTACTGGCTTGAACTTTATAGAAACGAATCCGAACTTGCTTGCTGGCTTGGCTTTTATTGTTAAGTCGACTAAACCATGTAGTCGTACTCCACGTATTTATTTACCACTATGCGATGAGATGGAGATTTTCATCGTGAATAATATTAGCATCACAATACACTCATAATCATAAGGATGGAATTTCATCATCAAATAATGCTGACTGACTGACACTCGATCTACATTAGCATATTGTTATGATTGCATTACAAACAACTAGCAATCTATACTTATGTATGTCTAGTAGGTAGGTACATACTACAGCTAATACTTTAATAATATCAATTATATTCACCAATGGTTTTATTGTTATTGTCATGCTGTCTCACGCATTCACGCTGAGCCAAGGTTATCCAAAGAGCTAAGATGTACAAAATTTGACTTCAATACATACAGGTCCCATCCCATCCTATATCATAGCAATTCTTCAAATTATGTTCATAGACACTAAAGGATTCTCTTATAAAATCTACATTTCTTGCTATTGCATGTCCTACAATGAATTATTATGCTAATTCACGATATCTTTTGTAATTAAACGATAAGGAGAGCAGCTATTGTATTAGTTTTATCATCTACACCATACTTATCCAGACACAATGAAACAGAATTTAAGAATTTAGGACAAAGTTACTTTGTACATAAATAACAAGCATTTCATTACATACCTACTACAATATTTGTAAACTCCATTGATAAATACATTTTCTGTATGATTGTAGATCATATAATTTATTATTACTATATGAAACAGTGCACACTGCACAGTACGAATTCTGTGTAACTTTTTATGATATAATAAATTATATTGTTGAAGGAAAAAATTTATAAAGTTTAGACAATAACCTTTTGGTATGTAGTGGTAGGTGCAGTATCAGATGAACTTCATTTTATTGCTAATACCAGTCTAAGTAAAAAGGATAGCCTGTGTTGAAATAATGTTTTAGCAATGTTTACAATCTTAATTTACAGATGTAATTTCCCTGTAATGTGCATATATCTGTATAGAGCCCACATAGAGTGAAGTGTATCAGGAGAACCAGTATGAGCAGGATAAGTACCTACACGAGATCTAATCAAGTACACATTGTGAATTTATGGTAGTATGCAGCATGTTGTACTGAATTATCGTACGTAATGCAGGTAGTTAATGACAGGAAGGTTCCTTCTCGTTATACTATTACTGATATCATGTTTTAAAGATACTAACAATAAGAAAATCCATATGCAGTAATAACAATTAATGAAATAGCTCCCTGTTTGACCTGGTTGCAAGCCACAAGAAGGGCTGACGTGTAATTCCGATGAAGTTGTAGATGGATACAGACCATAAAATAATTCACAGTGCTAATCTTCATCGTTAGTACTTGCATAGGATGCAAAAATCTCGTACATATATAGACTGACTGTTACTGATGGTGGAACTGCTCAACCCAAATACATATCTCCAATCTTAAAGAACTTTTATAATTTATATACACGCTTTGTGTTCTTTTTTGCAAGTTCTGGTTTCTTTAGCAAAATTGCATCGATGTAAATCTATTTGGACTTTTAGTATTCAGTATTCACCTTGTAAGGGGATTTCAAGTGCAACTTGCAAACTGTCATGTCGAGAACGAAGAGATACAGATGTTTATATAGGGTCTTGGAATTGCCTCCCTGTCTTACGTGTTTTTCGTGCATGTTGCAAAATGAATAAAAATCCCTACAGATCATCTTCGGCCTTGTCTTGCCGATAATATTTTACAATTAATTATCAGAACTTGAAAAGGTAAAACTGCAAAAGTGAAATGTAAAACTAGACAGGCCAAGACTCAAACAAGATAGCCTATCACTATCACATCACACAAGTGTTACCATATAAGGCTTTTCCAACTAATTCCCTAGAAGATAACTATTATTATTTTATTAGACCTTTTTAGATTACAACAACAACAATTCCAATTTTACATCCGTTCTACCTTCTCTTCACTCTGACATCGTACAAGCGTCAGAAACTAAATCACCACCTGTCCAACTTCTAGGAATTAGTCCATCATCTACTTCTCAAACTGGCTTCGTCTCAAAGGATACTCCTTTCCCATCCTTTTCCCCTACCATTTTCATTACTAACAATAAGGAGAAGATATATACGTAGAACACTGGTCTACAGTAGGAGATTCATCTTCAATGTAAATAAAACATCCTTTTAAAAGGACAACTTAACTGAAGAAGTAACGCTACTGTAAAAGAGCTTTTTATTAGAGACAACCAAGTGATTATCTTTAAATGCATTACAGTAATGTAATGTCAGTAGCAGAGTCAACTCCCCTTTTATCACATCAACAAACCCAACAGAAGCATTAAACGACTGACAAGGAGTGAGACCAATTTAGACTCAATTGTCTCATCCTTTCCTGTCATACTTAATCTTACAGTACTTCAGTAGAAAAAAGAAAAAATTACAATAGCAAAATTGGAGACTGAGGCTAGTAGCTGTTGTTTAAAATTAAATTAGGTACCAACTTTTGTATGCGTTTAATAGAAAATATATTATAACTCTACCGTAGATTGATAATTACTTTACCTGTATAAATATTGTACCAAGAATATTTTCCAGATTTACTTTAAGTACACCATTGATACATAAAGACAGACTATTCAAGACACAAAATCATAAGTTTACTTCCAGGCAGGAATTGACACAAATCTACTTACTTACAACTTAGCTTTGCTAAAACCTGTTAAGTCTTATCAATAGTCTTGATAAAAATAATATCCGTAATAAAAGTACTAAGGTAAGTAAACGATTGCATGTATATCTAAGTGATCAGTGATCTAAAAGATTCAGTTTTTTTCAAATGACAGTCATCAAAACATTATTTTCCATTCTAACATTCCGTCTTATAAAAGCATTTATTCTAAATTGCTTTTTCTCAATAACACTAATACTAATCATCAATTGACCCAAGTCAAAGAGTAGCCGAACATTCTGGAATTCCAAAGGATCGATAGTTTTTAAGTTTACTATTTACTACTATTTCAAAATACATAATATTTACTATTAGGAAAAATGAGTGCACTCAAATGCTCAACTATTGATCTTATTATCCTATGATCGGATTTAGTGAATTTCGTTTACAACTGCACGTACTGCAGGACCGTGCACTTTTACAACTACGTGCCTGCATGTGAAATAGCTATCCCAGTTAAAACAAAATCTTTCGAGAAGATCTACGAGCGTTTATTGCGTAAACTTGTACATCACAGTCGATTTTCTACTTGCAAGAGTGCATACCGCAGGAGACAAAAACTTTTACACTTAAGAATCTTGAAGATTTCATTCATTTATCTTCCCTCCTCTTTGGTGTACCGATTGAAACCTTTTTCGGGAGCTTAAGTGGCCCTTGTAGAAGAATGAGAAGTCTGCAGGGAATAAATAGATGCGCTGACCACTGAATAAGCATGTACCTGCCTACTATTGACATAAAATTTCTTCCATTTCACGAGAAGTAGGCAGAGGCTCTTGAGATATGTGAAGAAGATGAGTCAACTCGACATTGTCCATTACATAAATAAACAGGAAAAGGAGACAAAACTTGGTGGTCACTCTCACCATCGTCGTGAGTATCTGATCTTAGGATCACGAAGGGAGGAGAAATGACAAATCTTGCAGTGTACACTGAAATAACCTTTGTGGAAATTCCAAAGGAAATCTGAGAAGCTTCTCTACTAAAGTAAGTGTTTCTTGTAATAGATTATCTGTCTGTGGTGCAATGCAGTGGGTTGCATTACATTCTCCTGTAAATTCTATTGTATGTCTGTGCAGTGTATTACAGATAGGATATCACAAAGTCTTGATGTCCTACCAGAAGCTGTACTACTGTACTGTTGAACAATCTCTAACTTGACTTTGCCCAATAACTTGAGCCATTTACATTATTCTTTGCTCAATTCATTTCACAGAGTAGTGTAACTTGTGAGTGAACATGCCACATAATTCCCTGATACTACACAATATCATAGTTATCTTTAGTCATATACACTCTTTGGTTACATACATGCATGATAAACAACAAATATCTAGCCATGTCTTTGTTGGCTTACGAGCATACAAAAGATCTCTGTCTCCAACAATTTCTCAGAGTTTATTTGAGTCAGAGAGAAGAAGACAGGACAAATAATATAATAACGGAGAGAAGGGAAATTATCAATAAAGGTCTATGTTTTTTGCTCTTTTTTGGCTTCCAACAACCCATAAGGCTATAGTTCTTCCTGGAGTTATCCCAGTTCACTACTCTTTAACATACAAACACACAGAAAAAAAGAATAGAAAATATAGGCCAAAAGAATTCCTATCTACACCCAAGGACTCTACTCTACACACTAAATATATGAACATTGGCAGGCTATCCCAACTTGTAAAGAACCATCGAAGATCATTAGCTATAACATTATATAATGTGTACTTTTAAGCACACCATGAACTCACTTCACTTTCCTATTAGAGCCAAGAGCAACTATTTTCTAAAATACTCACCTCAAAACTAAAGCTGTCCAATGGATTCTGAGAAAGACTCAGACTCTCATCAGTTTCTCAAAGCAGACAGGGTAAACGAGACGGGACAATTATTTTCATCTTCAATGGCCTAAACACTTTAGTGTACTGTAAGAAAAAAGAGAAGAGGAGGCACCTACTATTTACCCAGTGTACTTACAGCTCAAATCTTAACCCACCCACCTTTTTTAACAATGGAACTGAACGTTTAATAGAAAATAAGATGATAGCTAAAGCCAAGTGTACGCTTATTTGAAGCAACTGGAATAAATTGACGCAGGTATGTTCTAATGCTGCGTACGTAGATATCTATGTAAATATACATATCTTAACAGTATCTTAGAATCCCATACACAAACATGTAATATTATCCAACCAAGCCAACAAGGAATCTTTTCATGGGTTTTTTCAATAGGTCATACTAATAATGCTAATGCTTTCTTCCTATAACTTTTCTATTAGTAAATCTGTCGATGTATATGCATGCACACAAAATTATCTACACAATGCACTTAGATATTCTATCCAATAAGGAATTTTTATGAAATTAACACTTATCTAGCCCCATTCTTTCGCTCCCTACATTAATACCTGTATGCAGTAAAATTCTATACACACAAAACATTGTATGCTCATTATAAATGGAACTAAAATTGTATACTGGTCGTAAAATAGATATTATATTAGTTTGTTATAGACAAACAAATCTCCTGCATGCTTCGGACTAAGAAAAGCAGTTTAAGTAGAGTTTCTTCTTTTTATACTCCCTCGCATTTCATTGCCTCGAATAGAAAGGCATTTATGATGCTTATATGAAAGAGAGAGAGAGAGAGAGTAGTCGTATATACTATGAATGGATAGAAGAAGGGATGGTGATGTGATGGGAGCGAGTAAGTAAGTAATGCAATGTGTAAGAGATTCAATCCGTGACTCGACTCAACTGAAACTGAACATCCTTGAAGATTGAACGAACGTCCTTCTCCCCCTTCTGATCCTACCTCACAAAAAACTTTTGAGTTGCCAGTTGCTGCCTGCCACGAAAACTTCAAGCCAACACTCAACTTCTTCTGGCTACTTTCACCTTAGCATCAATACGTACACAGACAACTCATCTTATTAGGTAAAACCCTTGCTAAGCAATACTTAATTCTTGAATTTTTTATGGCTTCAGCATTTACCTTTCCTATTAGTAGAGCTAAGAGGGCTGAGCTGTGTGAGTGTGTACATATCTATGCATCTTTGATTTCCTTAAAAGTATTTTCAAATCACAACACAAAAGTAATCCAACATGATGTGTCATTCAATTTTCTTAGAAACGTTCATTAAGAAATTATATTGTGTAGACAATTCATCGTAGCCTTATAAGTATCAAGTACATACGCGTAAACAGTACTTAAAAATCTTGTACTGACTTGATACTGCACCTTAATTCTTTTTCCCTTGTCGATTTCTGTCCATTTTATCACCCTGACTCACTGTTTAGACATCCTGCTATGTTTTAGAGTTCACCTGTCCCATACTTGTCATAAACTACCACACACTTTACTTGATTTCAAACCCTTTCCAGGTAAAAAGAATTCATCATAGTCCGAGATCCTTTTTTTGTATACTCCAAATAGGTGTGTCTCCTTTCAAATTTTGAAACATTCATCCATCAACATTCTAAAAATATTTCGAAGATTAATTCTTGGTCCCGATAAGTCTAATAACCAATTCAAAGTCCTGTCTGTAGTGCCATGAATATTCAATACGCATTTTAACAACTACCTGACATGAAAACCCCTTTCTCATACACATTATACTAAAATATACTAGGCTGATGCTTCTATAAGATCCTCATTCAGAGCAGCCTCTTTTAAGACGCTTTACTAAACTTGTATTGTGAAGCTGCAGAGAATTGCTTTAGGTAAGATGAAATGAATATTCAATTAAACACTTGAAAAAAGTACGTAGATACAAAGGCTGGGGCTCTTTGTGTCTACATCTTTCAATTTGAAACGCTCAGTTTGTTCTTTGTCATGGCATGACCAAAAATACTTTCGAATGAATGTGTTAACACCAGAACCGATATTCCCTGTATTACTTATCCTTAAAATGACTATAAAGAAAATTAATCTAGCATGTCCTTAGTTTCATAGTTTATTAACAATAATTGACCCTCGAAGAGTGAATCAGCCTTGAGTACGGTTCAAAGCCTTTTTATTTTACATTACTTTACAAGTCCATGTTGCTTGTCCACAAACACAATAATGCTACAAGCACACACATACATAACTGCTCTTTCTCTCTCTAATATCTGATGGAAGTAAGTGTAGGAGAAAAAGAAATGCCTAATGGAAAAATACTCGAGTCACTCAAAAAGAATTCCTTTACGCTCACCTAACAAAATATTCTTAGTAGGAAACTGCGTAGGTCAGACATACATTCATCTTCACAAATGTGTTCTATTCCAAAAAGTACCTGTGTAATGATACTACAAAGTACAACATTTCAGCCACCTCGAAAACACAACGGCGCCTAACAATAAGTCAACTCAAGTATGTACACTGGACTTGACTTGACTTCAGTCTACCAGAAGAATCAACAGGAAAGAATCACTTTACATAAAAACATTCATATATACAAAAAAAATCATAGAACGCAATTCAAGTTGAGACTTGAATACATAGTAATGCAATAAACACACAGATACGAGAAACGTAATGCATGAGCAAAAGTACCTTAACAATATAAAGGTACTGTATAAACTTATAAAGCAAATCATTTTCCATGTCAAGTGAAGTCGGGCCGCTGTGTAGTTCCTAAAGGTCCCTTCCATTGCAATTCTACACAACCACCTGTTACACAAGAAGCCAATTTAGGAGGAAACCAAATCCGATTTCGCAACGACATTGACACTTGTGCATAAGCCTTTGAAAACACATCGTCTCATGTAAAACTCAGCAACTGAACTAGCTTCCGTATTGCTCAACTCACTACCAAAATTATAGCCATATGGTTTTCACTTTTACTTCAGTTTCAGTTTCCTTCTTTGACAGCTATAACTTGCTTTACTGCTTACTACAATGATATATTGATGTTTAGAAAAGCTATTTCTCCCTATAAGTAAGAAACGAAGGTAAGACTTCGATAAATAATCAATTCTATCCTATAGTAGTCATACTTTTATACACTGTTACATATTACATATATATTATTTCAGATATATTGCATTGATATATCTCGTATCTACATTTTTTTCTTAGCAAAGTTCTGTTTAGGTTCTTGAACGCTTGAACAAGTCTAGTCTCTGTATGTAATCTCCATCTACGTATCCTAAGGTAAACAAATACGTACTCCGAGCAC
>JABASI010002502.1:0-19509 GCA_019776505.1 Tomocerus nigrus
CGTACACCATGCACTCCTCCATTCGAATTTTCATTTGTTTTTCCAAGTTGCATCCATGCAGCAGGGCACAGTATGCTAATCGATAAACTTTTTATTTACGACCTAATAAAAGTGTAGGAACTAGAGATCTCTTTGCATAATGCTGACGCCTGTTACTACTACTTCATTGTGTACATAGATAGAAATGTTATTTTTTAAGGATATTTTGGGAATGAGTCAGAAATAGTAATAAAATGTTTTCGGAGTGAAAACAAGGCTTGATGGTTGTAAAAGGGATGTCATTTGAGCACTTATGTACTTATGAGGCTAAGTATAAACTACTTAAGCAAATAAATAGGACAGGAAATGCAACAACTTTCTCTTGCAAACTTTCACTTACTGGTGGCATGAATAACCCTGAAATTAATCTTTTCCAGCATCTCTCCGTTGTTGAGGGTGTCAGATCTGGTGGAGTTGAAAGTTGTTCCTTAGTAGACTATGAGGGAGTCAGTGTCAATGTCACGACCCTTGCCAAATAGGAAAAAAGTTTTTGCTCAATTTCTCCCAATCGCTTCCGTAGAGACTTCTCTCTTTTCTCCACAAGAAGAAGATAGCAGAACAAAGACAATTATAGGCGGCCACAAACATTTTCATGGTGAGTTCCCGGGTTCACCGGCAACATTCTTGCCCCGAATCTTCTTCACCAACAATCACACAATAGCACTAGAGACATGCACTACCACAATTACTGTCGCTTTCTCCGCTCTCCTTGGGATTTGCATATGCTTTCTCCTTTCTCCACAGCGTCTCTCTGCAAACAATTCCGACGGCTCCTTTCTCTCTGATCAATACTAATGCAATGCACCTGCTAACTCTTCTAGTAAACTGCACACAACGTCAAAGAGCCGTCTGCTTTCTCCTAGTAGTGCACGAATATCATTACCCGGGTAGTACGTAAGCGAATTAGAGCAAATGCTTATACAAATGTTATTTGTCTAATGTAGGTGTGTGTTGTTGTGCTGAAAGTAGAGCACTACCTTATCCTCCACTGATCTACATGTCAAAACTATTTCCCAACTACTCCTCACGTCTCTCTCAATTTTGAATCACATTTATTTCAACTGCAGTTAGCTTTCACCGAGCGAGTAGTTAATCTTCCCGTCGCCGACTCCTTTCTTCTCTCCCTCTCTCTCTCCTTTTGACTTGTTATGAATGTGTGGTGGTGGGTAGTGGAAATAAGGTGCGAATGGGAATTCCCGCTAGGCAGCCCATCAACGAATTGCACAATTCACTCACGCGGCCACTTCACTTTTAATATTTCACTCCTTTATATGTCCTTAGATAGAGTTAAGACTTTATCTGACTGTAAAGGAGAAAGTGGTGAAAGTTTCAGGAAAGATACACAGACAATTATAGTAGAGTTGAGCTTGACGATTAGAAAAATGACACGCGGGTGATAGTCATAACAATAACAAGAGCTAACGATAATGCCATGGATTATGGATGGATTAAATGTTGACTGTGATAATCGTTAGTGTTTAAGGCTAAGGAAATTTCACTTTCTCCTAAAAATTTTGCAACACTTTCTCTTTTTAAATTATTGACATCCTTAGGATACAAAGGAAGAATGTAGCTTTCACTTAGACTAATTATACGACTAATAAGCGTGCTATTTATGTCTATTACTATATCCACGGGGGAATTGAACTTTCACCGCTTGTTTTTGCACAGAAGAACTTGTCGTTTTAGAAATTCAGTGTGTGTGTGGGCTAATTTATGTTTGTAGGGAATATTAGCCGTTGGTCAATGTGAGTGTCATGTTGAGGATAAAGAAATAAATAGGCTGGAGAAATTCGGGGACTATTTGATCGTGTGAAGGGAAAAGGGAAGACTAACCATGTGGCTGATCGGCACGGCTAAGAAACACTCGCTAGCTCTCCCGAATTCTGGCTCACTTTCCATCGCTCCGATTTTCGGCTTCTTTCCCTTCAACTCTCTCCTTTGCTTTGCTTTGCATCGGCTAGTCCACGTCTCCCGGATCGATAATGGAGGAGCTGGGGCTGGAAGCATAGCTCAACCCTAACTCCACAAACTCCTGCCTAAATGTACACGGAAACTTAAGCCACATCAACTCCCCTCTGCTATAGGCAAATTCTTATATACTCACTTACATAAACATATAAACAACCTCTTACTTACACTTTCTCTTATAACATTCCCATATACTTCCACCCTGGACATTGACAGTGGCGTAGCTAGTTACACCATCATCCTTGGGATACACATCCATATCATCCTACAACAGTTTTAAACCCAAAAACTTGATAAGTAATTGCTTTATGGTCTGTATTGTCAATTGTCATCGTAGCGGCGGCGGATTTGACTAGCCACTGGCTAGTGGCAAAAATGGTAGTGGCAAAAATGGCCTTTTAGCCAGCTAAAATCATTTTTTAGGGCCGCCAAAATTATTTTACGTTGTTTTTGGCCATTAGCCCTTTTGGCCACTGGCCAATTTAGCCGGCTAAAATTGATGGCTGGCTGGCAAAAATCTTAAAAAGCCGGCTAATATCAAACACTGATCACAGTATACACGTCGAGGTGAAGTCAAAAGCCATGTAACCACTACTCATTGTGGTGATGTCAAATTTACCTGTGGAACCGTCACACGTTGTTGTGATGTCAGAATCGAATGATGCCAGAGCCTTTTACAGGGTGTACCTAATTCACATTATTTTACTGTTACTTTTTTACCTGCGTTTTTAAATGCTTTATTATTAAGGTATACTTTTAATTTGCAAAATAAATATTTAAAATTTTAGACAACGTAGGTATTGTACGAATTGCTTTTCTCCATTATTTTCCATGGTAAACTTCTATGTGGTTGCGCTCGTGTAATATTTCTTCCAAAAGTCTTTGGTGACGCTTATGGCTAGAATTAAGGGGGGCATGTATATAGAGGATGAATCTACAAATACGGCAATGGTGATGATGAAAGTCCAAGAAGTGTCTTTGTAGGTATTCTTTCTGTGTTATAGGACGATTCCGAATTATACGGCAATTGTAGGAGGAGAAAGTATGTGTCTTACTGCAGTTTTACATTGGTATTCGCTCCCTGATGCCCACAAAAGATCGTGTTATGTTATTTGTAGCCTTCGAGCAAATGCATCGATAAACTACAGCGCCCTGCCTCTTATCCTCTCCCATATTAACACTTTCGTCTACAATGACTCCTGGCTAAGCATCTCTTTGCATTCAAGTGCACCTATAGACATCCACTAATCGGAGACGTTAGCGCGAGATTGAAGGGTGAAAAAGGCGCAAAGGATTTGAAGGGGAAAAAGTATCGGGGCTAAGCCTCTCCTTCCCAGCCAAAACAGCCAAATTTCAATTTTTCCTCTTATGCCTCATAAAAATTCAAAATTTTGATTAAAAATAAGAGCCGTGCAAACACTTTAGGGCCATTTCAACTCCAAACATTTTCATTTATTCAGCAAAATAAAACTTTCTCTCAAATTATCATTTGGACATTCCTTACGCCCCAATGTGCTTTTGCTGCTTGAAGTTCGCGGAACTTTTGCGCAAAGAAATAGTGGATGTCTATAGTTACTCACATTTACCCTCACTCACTCTCTGTCTGCCTTTTAGCAGGCCGACTGTGTAGCAACTTTCATCATCAAAAGCCGGCTCAATCTATGAAACAACTTTCGTCTTTATGATAAGAGCCATTTAAAGCGTTAAGGAGGCTTTAGTAAGTTGTTGGCAATTCCAGAATCACTTCTGCACTAGTTTCTCTATTAATGCCACCAAGTGGCTAAATAAACTAATATTTAATTCGGCCATACTATAAATGAAAATATCTTGCCGCTTATAGGACCTTGTTTTATTTACTTCGATAAACAAAATTAGCACAACAGGAAGCGTCACTATCATTAAACGATCGTTTGCACCTACTTACTATTATCTCATTGTGTAGAGCATATTATATACATATACATATACAGGGTCCACAAAATCGTAGTGGACATAAGACGTCCATCATGTAAATGGAAATGCAAGAAAAATATTTTTGTGTGCTACTATAAAAAATATGTCTCAAAAACGATCATGGCCAATAAAATGAAAATATTTAAGTCTCTCAATGGTAAAAGAATATGTGGCCCAATTTTCAGCTCATTCCTATGCAGGTGTGTTATCATTAACGGTGTGCATGTAAATTTTTTGTGTGTACCTTGTAATTTTAATGGGAGAAAATCCTTACTTGGACTCAAAATATCAAGAGAACTATCGGGGTATCACCAAAGATGTTTTCCTTCACGTAATTCGGACATCTATTAACATATCTTAAAATTTCAGGTCTCTAAGTGTGAATTGATTAAATTGATCTATTACCCAATTTATAATTAATTTGTATATTTTTTAAATAAACGCTCGTCGTTGTAGTATGGATTTAGACTCTCATATTATAGCATATAGCTTTGGCCCATGTATGAATAGATGTGAAAAAAGAAAAGTAGATAATCTTGTTCTTTATTATCATCATTATTATGAAATGATAATTTAGTGTGATAAAAGTGTTTGTTTCCGACAGGAAGACTCATTTAAAGATAGGAGAAAGCGGAGGAAAGCAACAAATTGTCATGCAAAAGGAGTGGAATGGAAATTAGTCTTCGTTTGAGGTCTTTTTGGCACGTTTTTGCACACATCAGCTCTATGTAAATCATCCTTGTTCCCATTAACACTTGAGTGTTGTGTATATTCACTCTGCTCATAATTCCTCTCTCAGGAACGATAATTTCTCTTCTAGTTAAAGTGAATTGAATTAGGTGCTTGGCGTTGCACTTCCCTACCCTCCTAACTTATTGTTAGACTGTTAATTTGCAAAGTTTACTTTTACAGTTGCCCATAAAGTAGCATTTATTTGTATGCACACAGTACACGTATACGTATACATGTAGTAATAAGTATATAGTCTCTGACTTAAATGTCGTGTACTCTGTATTATTAATGCACACTTATCATTCCGAAAATGTCCTTAGTGAGAGCAAAGAGAGGGAATTCTTTGCATAGAATTAGGGACGAGAATCTCCTGTGGTTTATTATGCAATGCAAATCTACGGACATAGAAAAAGCATTAGCATGGCATGTCGAAAACTTTTCCGAGATTCTTTTGCTTATTGCCAGCCGATTTGTATTCAGGCCAGAGATTGTTATTTCAGGAGAAGCAGCTTCTAAGAATATTATACAGTAGTACACAGCTAGTACAGCAATATGGCTGCTCAAACACAGCACTATATATAAACCATTGAAAAAGCGGCTGTACAAAAGTAGCGGTACAGGCACAATCAAATTTACATGTTGTCAACATTTATTTTTTTTCAAAAAAGTCACACTTTGCCCGAAAATATTGAAAACATCCATTTGACGTTATTACAACGTGTAGCGGTTGCACGGGTTTTCATATTCCCACGACATGTAGCGGTTTCACAGGCAATGTAATGTACACGACACCACGGTAAGTCGACATGGCAACTTCCCCCTGCCCCCAGACACGGTAATGAGATACTCGAAATAACAAAAAATTGTACCCAATTTTCCCAATGAAATCGTGTTATTTCCCAGCTTAAGAATTGGGTGCAAATTTTGTGTTATTTCGAGTATCTCATTACCGTGTCTGGGGGCAGGGGGAAGTTGACATGTCGACTTACCGTGGTACACACTGTAATAAGCCGTGGGGTCGTCCCATTGACCCAAATTTCCAATGAGACCTCTGCACGAACTACAAGAACACACAAAATTTGAATGAAATATCTCAAACTGTTAATGAAGTATCTGTATCGCACCGATAGAAGGAGAGACAGACAGGGACATTCCCAACTCAAATTTTCTATGAGTTGTCCCACCAACAGAGGGACAGACAGACAGACGGTGGTATTCCCATTAAATTTTAATGACATATCTCAAACCGTTGATAAATATGGCACCAATAGCCGGACGGACGACTGGCAGACAGACTGGGCTTTCCCATAAATCAGCTGCCACTGCTTAATAAATAGTGGAGATATAATATAGCCGATATATAGAAGGTATGTAAGAGATATTATATATAGGGGAGGGATCTGTGACATGCTAGTGGATGTATTTATATCTGCCTCTTTGAGAAACAAGGTCATTAGTAAACTTTAGAGTCTGATTAAAGAAAGCGTATTAATTTACATGCCATAAAATTTCCACCGCATTATGACATAATTTGCCCATGCGCTCATTCCAAATCAACTCTCTTCACTTTGCAATAATCCGCCGTAGATAAATATCTCCCTCTCAGTCCATATCTACAGCAACTTTAGATTTCTGCGTGTCCGAAATTTTCTCCCACGGCCACACACACCATTTTTACATTCTGCTTCCCACTTGGCTTTTCCTATTTCCATTTCCATCGAATTTTATCACCGGGATCACCATGACCTTCTTCTACTCCTTTTTTATGATGATGATAGACTCCGGCTCCGATCTTACTTTCCTACTGACAAGCAACGATATGATATGCAAATGCAATCTTCCCATCGTTCTCTCAACATTATTTACAAAGCTTTGACTTTTTTATTTCCTACTTTGTTTGCTCAGCTTATGACTTCTCCTCACGAACTGTACTCAAATCAAAACAAGAAAACAAATACTCAATACAGTCAACTTGAATAGACATCCACTATTTCTTTGCGCATGTGTCTCGCGAAATTCAAGCAGCAAAACTACATTGGGGCGTAAGGAATGTCCAGATAACAAAGTGACTATGAGGAAAAGTTTAATTTTGCAGAATAGATGAAAATGTTTGGGGTTTAACTGGCCCTACAGTAATTGCATATTTCGGCTCTTATTTTTAATCAAAAATTCGAATTTTTATGAGGCATAAAACTAAAAATAGAAATTCGGCTGCAGGCTTTGCCCCAATGCTCTTTTGCTTTCATCTGTTTTTTTGGCCGTTCAATCTCACGGTAACATCTCAGATTAGTGGATGTCTATTTCCAGAGCTGTCAAATCTACAAGGGTAACTCCAACTCCTTACAACTTAACATTCTACTCGGTACAGTACGTCTTTGTGAGATAAAGAACTTCTAGTAGTCATCAGAAAGGTAAGCTTTATGCAAGACACATCTAACAGAAAATACCGCAGAAGCGGAGAAAGCTGTTCCTGTAATTCGCAGCAGATGGCCCATGCACGGTGAAAACTGAGAGAATAGAAAGTTGTCTTTCTTTCAGGCTTCGTGTTCGCTATTACTTAAAAGTGCTAAGTTGAGACTGTGGGATTACGATAAGACAATTTATTGTATGAATGAAATAGCAAGATTTCCTCATTGCCCCGTTGCTGGAAGAATTAAACATCATAACGTAGCGACTCGTATATTCAAACAGTTGATTAAAAGTTGCAAGTGGGATTATGATCATTCTACTAAAAAAAATCAAAAAAATATTCATTTTGGCCAAAAAATTATCATTTTGGTTGGTTGTGACTTGTGACAGTACTACAAATATAAAATTCTACGTGTGTTGATTACGTTTGAAATAAGATTTAAAAATCGGAGCACTAAGAAATATTTTGGCAGTAAAGGAATGGAGGCTCCTGGAGAAACCGGCAATAAAGTGTAGGTGCTTGTATATGGGCATAGGAATGAGATGAAAATAGAGAAATGATAGACTGGTGAAGTAAATGGTTGAAATGATGCGATAGTGTGAGGCTGTGCAGTTAGGAAGGAGCTAGTAGTATTCTGCATGCGGAATGAATTATTTTAACTCTCGGCGGGTTCTGTTTAATCTTAGTAGGTCACACAATGTCAATTTGTCTTCCTTAGAGCAGCGGAAGGATCCTAGTGAAAGCGAAGTCCATTTTAGCCGAATTTCCGAGCTAGCAAATGGCTTTGAGTTCTTTCTCCGTCTTCTTCTTCTAACTATTTGGCCGTGGGAAATGTGATCCCCAGGGGGGACACTTCACTTAATGCTCCTCTTTTTCAACTTGCACATTTTACTTCGCCTGCCTGGACGTCATAAAGGGAAGCGCATAGTCTCCGCTCAAACGACGCCACCACATAAATTACACTCTCTTTACTCTCCCGCACTTAATTGACAATAGTTAAGCGGCTTCCTTCATCTCATGCCGCCCTAATTTCTCAATTTACTTTTCAATTTATTTTCACAACAATTCAAAACTACAAAGAAAAATTAAAGATGCCCCTTCCGCCATTATATCCAACTTTGCTACAAATATGAAACCATATGCACTACTCTAATTGCTGTGTGCTTAATTTCTCCGACGACTTATTTCAACAAGCTACCTAGGTACATTTACGACAGACAATTGGACTAACCGACGTTTTTATTTATTATTTACGCACAATTTCCTTTCCTCAATAGCTTCGCTTTTTTAAAGCTGTTTTTATCATTTATTGTGATATTATTGGAAAGTGTATGTAAGGAGTTCCTGTGTTTTTCTGTTAAAAAGAGCTAAATCATGAATAATTCCTGCTCTGTTTTATTTCCTAGAATACTATATACCTTCTGGATTTCAGACGTTGTTGGTAAGAAAGAAAATCCGATCCGCGGTCATGTTTTTAAAAAGAGTAACAACTCAGTTCCTCTCTCTTTGTTGATTATCTTCGTTGTTTAATTGATTTCTTTCGAAAGTTGGGCTCCTCGTTCATAATTCAAGTCCGGCTGCAGGATTTGAATGGAGGGTCAAAGGACAATGCCCTCATATATGCATGGGAAATGGAAATACATATTATTATTAGGTATGTCTGGGCATAAACTTGTTATTCCCTGATGGTGGAACGTTGTTTCTACACACCTCTATACGTAAATTTCCATGTTGTACACAAAAAGTTTCTATTTGTATCTGAGGATTTTAAGAGCCCTGTTTGGATATTTAGATAGAAGATTACTAAATGGTTCCATAATTTATTACTACATAGTTAGCTAGCTCTTTATAGATGTATCGGGACAGTCTGTGCACGATACACCCGTGTATCATATTTTCTCACCATCAAAATAAAAGGAACGGATGGACACTAGATCTTTCAAACTTCGTGCATATGTTCTGGGGGTCAAATATGTGTTCCTGTCTTAAGACGGGCTGAATTTGTTTCTAAATTCTGACCTTTTGACCCCTTTCATTTTGTAGTAGGTAGTATATTACCATTAGGAATCAGGCAAGACAACAGTGCAATGACACCATAATGACACTAAAAGCTGAGACGTGCTAAGGAGGAAAGTGAAAACATTCCACGTGTCCCGACGGCTACACTTTAGACATCCGACCAAGCTACTTTTGTTTATCTCTGTTTTCACAACATATTAATTTATTAGTAGCAAGATTGATGCACTGAAGTAAGACTAGTAAAAGTAATCATGTAGTCCAATGAAATATTGACAGGTAGTCCTGTCCATGAAATATGCACCAGTCATTCCTCCCATATTCTAATAAAAGTCGGGTAGAAACCGGAAGTTAAGAATACCCACTACTTGGTAGTTTAGAAAGGAAACAAAAAATTGCATAGGATAATGTAATGTTAGAAATTTAATGCATGCATTTTCTGATTATCTACGTCTTGTTCTAATCTTCATTTAAAAACCGGACTACATTTGGGGATCTATAAATTTTTAAGTGTAGAGCGGCAAGGAAGTAGCAATTTCATTGTTGTTAATTTAAAGGTACATCGTACATGGTGCGATAATATTAATGGGCGACAGAAGGAGGGCTACCATTCTTTGAAACCTTTCCGGCAGTCTAGATTCGGCATTTCTCAGAAATATTCCTACGGAAAAGCTATCTTGAAAATAATGGATTTTAATTATGCATCAGCATAGAATAATAGGTGAGAGTGAGACGTCCGAGTTTTGGCCCCTTCACCACAAGAGAGCCAGCCAATTCCCTGCCCTCTGAATATCCGTCTGAAGAAAGTACAATGAACTTCCTTGCAATTAATTCACACAAGAGAAAATTGTTCAGAAAAACAGACACAACCCTCTGAAGTAGTTAAGGTAAGGAGTTTTTCGACAATGAATACTCTAGCTATCACTACACAATGCGTACATGTGCCTCCAATAGTCTGCAACATGACGCGAGTTACGATAGAGCACCTGCACGTGCTCTGTGGTAACTTCTTATTGTGGTTACAACAGAGCATCTCATTATTAAGTAGCAGTAGCTACTTTATGGAAATGTCCATTCCGTCTGTTGCTGCTATGGGGTCAATCGGATGACCCCTTGAGGTTTTATGTAAATAAATCACGTTCTACCTTTACCGCTACTTTTTTACAAAGGTTTATTAAGTTCCCGAACGGTGCTTTATGCGAATGATCCATCCGTCTGTAACTCTATGTATCTAAATGTCTGTCCGCCACAAAATTCTCTCAGGAACGGAATAAGATATAAGATTCAATATTTATTTAAAGACTACTAGGCTCTATATAAATGTCATAAGTTTGTGTTTTCTTTTTTCAAATTGTTCATAAACGGACAAAAAACTTCTGATGATTGCGATGTAAGAATGGGAAGGGAGTACGCTACGATATTTTGGGAGAAATGAACATTCCTTCCTTCATTCAGCAGCTCGGCTCTGGCTGACAGAAGAAGGATATCTGGAGTTCGGGTCTTACCTGGCGCAAAACTTTTTGTTTCCTTCAAACATTTTCTGTGTACGACTGAGGTCAAAAGCAAGCTACTGATTGAAAGTTAGGTCACTTGGTCTAGATCATTTTGGGGTCATTCCGATACTTATTCATATGCTTTGGCTTACAATGGTTTATTTTACGGGTTAGATATTATTAGATGCTTTAAGGTAGCCGGTTAGCTTAGAGCTCGTGCAGGTGCTCTATGGTAACCTAGATGGGAAGTGCTCTACTTTACGGAGCTGCACTTTTAGTAAACAGAACAACATGAGGAGAACATGGGCACTTCCACTCACATGTAACGTGATAACTTGCACAAACTAAGCATTGCCGTAAAAGTGAAAACAAACATTAAAGAAAGCCACACACGCATTTGTTCACCATTATACGCAGCGACTAAGTGATAATTTGAAAACTTCTTGAGCCAGTTGGACGCTATTCTACTAAATGTACACATTACCAAGCACAGCTTCAACATTTGGAAAATGGGAACATGCTCATAATATTATGGCTGTACCAGGAATAGACGTAGCTTTCTCTCCTTTTCTCTTCTCAAATCTTGTCCCTTGGAACGTTCAGGACGCAGGCACTCCACACAGCGATACCAGGAGAACGGCTTATCTTAGTGCAATGAAGTTTACATTTTTGAATTCAGCATATTACATCTAGCAAATATCAAGGCTGATGTACTCTGTTACCATGGATTTGTGTAGGAAGGTAGGCTCCTCCGACTGTTTTCAAATTACAATCTCCCTTTTTTTAAATTGGAGACAAAAAAGAGGATTTTGTGTCTAGTCCCTCCAGCAGAAAAAAGTGACATTTCAATTTGAAAACTGTCGGAGGAGCCTACCCTGCTACAATTCCGTTGTAACAGAGTACACCAGCCTTGAGCAAATATTCCAGCTTCAGTTTGAAAAAGAATATTTCAAAAGTGTTAAAATAGGATCGTCTGGAATAGGAAAGTACAAAAAATGTATTTTAATATTTCTTTCTTTTCTGTCACTAATTCCAAAGAAAGTCCTACTCCATCATATTAAATTGTTTTCCTATTTAAGTTTTTTTTTTGGTTTTATATGTAAATATTCTGTTGGTAGTAATTACTGCGATCATGCAGATTTATATTTAAGCTTTATTGCACCATATTATATCGTGCTCTATAATAGTAAATCAACCACTCAACAAGGGTTGTATATTATCCATCTGAAAGCAATTTCATCCATCCACTGGATAAAATGGACGAAATTGGATAATACAAACGTGGATGAAATCACTACATAATAGTAGCAATGCTAGCTTCTGCTAAACATTTTTTTACAAAATTTTAAGGATCAATTTTTTGGGCCCTTTGAGCTATGATATTTATATATTTCTTTTAAGTTACTGACAAATATGAATGAAAATTAACGATTTACTTTCTAAAGACTATAAAAAAGTGTATAAAATTAGGAAGTTTTATCCATCCGCTATCCACCGGGACAAAATTGAGGTGGACGAAGCCAATTTTGTCCAAATTATCCATCCACCTTATTTCGTCCACGACAACCCTGAATAATAAAAAACCTAAAAAATAAACTACTAATAATTGTTGTAAAAAATAATACTGCCGCGATATAAATCAATCATTATAATTGTAACAACAGCGAAGTGTATTAATCGCGAAATTCTATAAATATTTGGTATTTATTTAGATATCAGTCATTGTCGTTAGGCGCGAAAAAGAGAATTTTAATGGTGTTACTAAAAGTGTTGTAGTTGTGAGTGCGTGGTAAGACTGGTATGCGCGGTGACGGTGGTAGGTAGCAGCATTATTTGGGCCACAAATAACGCACTGATGGTGGCTTGCAGAGATTTAAGAAGAATTATGAAATTGTTTTGACAGGAGGAGGAAGTATTGAGATCGTTTAGGAAGTAGTAAAGGATTACATTTCGGATAATTACACGACAAGGCAAAAATAGCTAATCAAAAAATCTTAATTGAAAAACAACTGGATTTTCTTTCAGTTTCGCACACTAACGTCCTTTATGACATGCAATGACGCACAGTGCTCTTGCTTCACGATGCCCTTTCAATTCCAGCCAGCTACAGTCTAGACTACAACTTGCTGGGCAATTTCTAACCCTCTGGCTATGCATTAATGCTCAAGTAGGACGCAGATTTTAATGGCAGCTCCACATTGAAGGAGAATCTTTGATTCTGTGTGAACAGCCCTTAACACTCTTCCTCTCTTCAGCTCTCTTATAATTTCTTCACGGAATCTACATGTAATTAAATGTTGCCTGAAGCCAAGGGATAATTATATTATTATTCAGAGTATCGTAGCTGCTCTGTATAGGAATGCCCTATATCTGTCTGTCCGTCTGTCTCTGGGCACAAAAACTTCTGAACGGATTGAGGTACATCGCTCAAATTTTCTGTGTGTCATCTAGAGGTCAATGGGACGACTGTGTTTAAAAATGGGGTCACTGGGACAAGGTCAACTGGGTCATCCTGAGGTCATCTCATGTACGAATTGAGATACACCGTTCAAATTTTGTACAAGTACTACTACAGTCTATAGAAACTAGAAAGACTAAGCGGGAAAATGGAGTCAATAGGTCATAGAGGCCATTCCAAGGTCATGTCAAAAACGGTCCGATAGATACTTCGTTAAAAAAAACCTTACACACAAATTACTAGTGTTCAAACTTCCATGTATTACGTATAGATAGGGTCAATAGGTCACGGTCACTGCCGTTGTGATGTCCAAAACCGCTACTTCGTATTATATCTGTTTAACAATGGTTTATTAGGATTTAAATGCGGAGCTACATGGACGCGGACAAAATAATCTGGCGAATCTTCTTCTATCCCGTTAACAAGCGTCGTCATTATAATTGCTGCTCGGGAAATTATTTATAGAAGTGTTAACGAGTGCTAATGTACTTTGTCACATCAGCGTACAGTCTTATTCTTCATTTCTAATCGTAAGATCCGCTCGTATTTCATAAAAGTAACAGTTCTATTTTTATTTTACGAGGATTAGGAACGCCCTATAGACCCTGCACATAAAAATGTGCACATGGAAAACATGTTTGTCCGTTCGTTGGTTGTATCTTTATGGAAAATGTAATTTGGAACAAGGAGCTCTTAAATGAAGGGTTAATGTATAAACTAAAGATTTATTTAAAGTTTAAGAACAAGGTATCTTTATGCTCGGAAAATATGTTCCTTGCTTCCCTTCCTCCATTTTTCAATAATAATGAGCAAGGCACAGATTTAGAATGTTTTGGCGATGGTAAAAAAGCTGAGGAGGCTGAAATTCGGGTATTGAAAAGTAATTTGAGCTGCCGCGATATTCGTGAATGTAAATAAGTAGTTGATTGTGGTGGTGGGTAGTAGGAAGAAGAAGAAGAAGGAAAAGGAGGCAGATGGAGAATTTAGAACAGGAGCTGGAGGAGGGAGATGAAAAGAAGAGTCTTAAAATATTCAGAAGAATCTTAAGTGCCGAGCTAACCGCCAAAGAAATTTTTAATAAGAACATATGCTGTGATTTTTAGTTAGCATCTGATTTGCATACGGCCAAAGAGCACACATTAGCATACGGATGCCAACTAAACCACTGCACACAATTGTTGGAGAGTGTGGAAGTGGAAGTACTAAGCAACTTAGAGAACTTTGGCCGGACGGACTCACAAAATTCGGAGAAGCAAGCCTGATCTGCACCAGTGTTGCGTCATGGTTAAAACCCATAATGGTCAAAATAGACAAAACAGTTTAAAAAGTGGACAAAATGGACAAAATGGAAATTGGGGCAAGATGAAACTCTCTATTTTCGTAAAAGTATGATGCAAACCACCACCAGTCCTGCAAATTAAAGACCTTCAATTTTATAATTAACTTTTGCGTCCATTTAGAATTTTTATTTAGTCAATTAAAGGTCATAACCTAATTATTTGTGTAGAATTTATAAAAAAACTGCCATGTTTCAGGACTTATTCTCAAAAAAATATTTAATTTATAATTTTTAGCCGAGAAATACCATTGGCAATATTTTTTAGTGTTTCGCCTTAGTATTTTTAAATGTCACGTTTGATGACACGCGATTTTGTCCACCGAACCGGACAAAATGCAAAAAAGTGGACAATTTTCCAACACTGATGTGCACCAACCGAAGACTCCACTCCTCCTGCTCTTCGTAAGAGTGAGGAAAATGTAAAAATTGTGTGGATGTGAGGAAAGAGAGCTAGAGTTGTGATGATGTAAAATTAAAAAGGCGCTCGCCCCGGCCCAACTCTTCCTCAGGAGCACTAAACTCGAAAGTTTAATTACCTCTCAGTCTCTTGCAGTTAGTTAGTTGGTTCGTTAGTAGCAGCAAGGGGCTATAAGATGTGGGCTGCCGGAGTTTAGCATCCGTGTTCACCAAAATACCCTTTGCTCCTTAATCCAACAATGAGAACTTGTTTTCCTGACACAATTTATCCGTAGCCACTCTCCTTCATTTCGTCCGATGCAAACTCCTACTTTATACGGGGAGAGCTACTAATAAGTCCCCATATGACTTTCACCTTATAAAAAGAGAAATGACTCTTTTCACAATTTAATTTAGCAAAACCACCAAAATTATTTTTTGTCCTTTTGGCAAAATAATCTTTCACTTACTTTTCCCTGTGAGAAAAGTAAATGTTAATTAAAAGAGTGCTGGAAAAAAATGGTGTTATTAAGACGAACATTATTTTGGTGGGCCTTTTAGGCTTGAAAAGTTTTTTTTGGTGGGCTATTTGGACGTGAAAATTATTTTAAGGCCAATTTAGAAGTGAAAACCTTTTTGGTAGGCCAGTTAGGCGTGGAAACTTTTTTAGGAGGGTAATTTAGGCGTAAAAATTATTTTGGTGGGCTATTTGGGCTTGAAAATTATTTTTAGGCCTATTTAGTAGTGAACATTTTTTGGTGGGCTAATTAGGCGTGAAAACTTTTTGGGAGGGTTTAGGCGTGAAAATTATTTTGGTGATTATTTAGAAATGAAAATGTTTTTGGTGAACTTTTAGACGTGAAAGTTATTTTGGGGGGTTATTTGGGCGTGAAAATTATTTTGATGGGCTGTTTAGGAGCGAAAATTATTTTGATGGGCTATTTGGGCGTGAAAATTATTTTGATGGGCTGTTTAGGTGTGAAAATCTTTTTGGTGGTCTATTTAGTTGTAAATCATTTAGCTGGTGAAAGTCACCTGCGAAGTTCTAAGTAGTGAACGCTGTATATTTCCCTTCTCTCTCCGCTATTAGTAGTATCTAGAGTGAGTGTGAAAAGAATAATTTTCTTTGTGTAAGTAGTCAGCGTATTTAGTGGAGGCTGCTCAGAAGAAGAAGAATAAGGAAGTTAAGTCGGAGGAGTTGGCGGAAGTGGGAAAAGCGACTCTTTATAAAATTAGACGTGATGGCTACGGAGAGGAAATATTGCAAAGTGCAAAGTTTCATTCCGTTTCCCTTGGTCTTCATATGGAAATGGAAGTGAAGTCAAATGAAGCAAACTAACCAGAGGATTTGTATCTCTAAGGACTCAATCCAGGCAGGCAGGCAGGGAGCTCCATGTAAAAGTAGTTACTTATTAAGGATGAGGGCTATCGTCCGCTCTCTCCCTCTAACCTCTAATAAAAGGGTCACTAAAGTTTACAGCCTCGTCCTCCGCTGAATACAAATTCCTAGGGAGAATCTGAATGCTAATGGGAGAATAGGAGAAAGTGTGATTCTGACAATGGCTCTCACTTGCCCATTAGGGGCTGCCTTATAAAAATAGTAAAACGAAATTGTTGGTCATAACTGTAAAGTCTGCGGCTATTAGAGAAAATGTTGATACATGTTGAAAGTAAACATCCAGCCAAATAGTTTTATTAGCGGAGCAGACAGAAAAAAGAACAGCTTTTAGCAGTTGCATTGCATGTTCTCGCGTTTTTATTCCCTCATAAATACAGCTACATATAAAAGTACTAATCTTTAAATGCTAACTCTGCAGACAGACAAAGATTGACTGCCTGCTCACTACATGCAAATATCCAATGCCATTCCTACCTATTTACCTACCTTCCTATACTACCCACTTCTCTCTCTTTCTCTCTTATCCTCACTACTACTCTAAAAAACAAAAGCTATTTATATATTCGTTATACTCATTGCATTTATGTAGCACCGTTAAGGGCGGGTTTCAGCTTGGCAAAAACCGGATTCAAGTAAAACAGTTCCAACGAAGACCTAAAAAGCAAATATTTTTTGCGTTTTGCTTTTTTGTAAGAAGTAAAAAAGACTGCCTTTTGCCTTTTATGCTTCTTTGTAAGAAGTAAAAAAGACTGCCTTTTGCCTTTTTTGCTTTTTCGTAGCGGATATTTTTGTAGTGGATATTTTTGTAGTAGATATTTTTGTAGTGGATATAGTTGTCCAATCAGCTACTTACCCGGTTGCCTTTCACTTTACCTGTAAATAAAAAGCAAATGACAAAAAAGGAAAAATGGCATTGATTTTTTTAATAAGTTTGCTTTTTCACTTTTTTCTATAAAAGTTATTGCTTTTCGTTCCCTGGGTTTAATGCACAATTTTGATATTATCTACATTTGTACAGAAGTAAACGTTTTCAAAATTAAAATTCTGCATTATACAAAAAAAGTTCTTTCGTGGAGTGGGAATGAAAAGAAAAAAAGTATTTGGATTTTGATTGCATATTTAGAGAAAAACAGTTGTAACCATCAATTCCAGGTGCCCTAGATTTTTTTCTGTTTTTTAAATCTTTTGTAACTCTACACGATTTCTCAAAATAGTGTAATCAGGTGCTAAGATATCGTATTTGAATTAAACGATCACGTACGAAACTTTCATGCAATTCTGATGGGATTGTCGCTGCTGTTAAAATTTAAATGTGTTTTTGGCGTGCGCATTATTTATGAGGCTGCCACCACTCCTTAAAAGTAAAAAGCATTTTCTCAAAATGCCGGGATCAGATTTTAAAGATTTTTTATTTGAAGTAGACGAGCACTCTACGGCGCTATGAGCTGTACCCTTCCATGCAATTCTAAAATGGGGAATATTTGTCGCTGCTGTTAGTCATTTAGTGTGTTTATGGAGTGAGCAGTATTTATGAAGTTTCAACCACCCCTTAATCCGTTTCGTATAGTATATAGGAGTAGGAAAGTTAATTTGAATCGAATGTGAATGTGTAAATGGGCAGAGTTGCAAGAGAGTAAGTAGCAATTAACGTGCAATTTCTAAATGACTGTAATCTTATTTTTAATGTCACTCTTGTTTTATCACATGAAATTTTTAGCTACACAAATAACAAACTTAAGCTGCTAACTTAATAATGGGAGAGAGGAGAAGTCTTTGCCTGCCTCTCTACTTAGACTAACAGGCAGGGAATTGCATTAGCTAGGCCCTCCGCCGATTCACATTCATCCGAATTCCTTCGCACATGAAAGTTGTTTGCTCTGTCAAATCACAGTTATTTCATTCTAGATAATTAATGCGATACTTTCCTTTGACGTTCATTCTTTTTCTCTCTTTCTGTGCCACTTAAACTGGAGAGTATTGGTTCAGGCTGAGAATAACAGAGATAATAATATTCCAAAGAATAAAGACAAGTCGTGTAAATGAGACAAACGTGCAAGACTTTGCTTTCTCCACGTTCGTAATCCCGTTAGAAAGTTAATGCGGATCCAAGTCAAACAAAAAAATATTCACACATTCTGAAGGTGAAGTAAAAGTGAATAGTAAAAGTTTCCTTTTCATTTTGTTACATGCAAGGCTGAGCAAACTGGATTGTTAGTAACACTAACTGACATTTTTCTATGTGAGCTTTGAAAAAGTAAAAAAGATTTGCTTGCTACTCCTACACTCCTACTATTGTATAGGTATATATACAGTTACCTACACAATTACAGTGTAACAGGGACGTCCATTTCCTATAAATATATCGGCTCAAATGCTTAGGTGAAAATCAAATGCGATTTGATATGAGAAAAAAGAGAGAATCTACAGTGTGCGTAAAAAGTAACTTTTATGGTAGTGAGTACACTTTCACCATGTCAATTTCATGACAGTATTTTTACGCTAAATAGTTCACAATTTTTTTTTCGTGCTTTTTCAAGCAAATTAGATTTTCACCACTTTCACTTTTTTACTGAAAGTGAAAGTGGTGACCAACACTTTCATCATGAAAATTTCATATCTTAAGTTTAATACCTCGCCAAAATTTTTTGCTCCCGCATTTCTAAGTAAATTAAACTTTTTTTCAACTTTCCCTCTTTTAGCGATCCAATAAAAGAAAGTTTATATACGACTTTCTCCATGTCATTTCATATTCTTAAGCCACATACCTCACCAAAATCTTTTTCCCGCTTTTTCACGCAAATTAGACTTTTACCATTTCCCCTCTTTTGCATACTGAAAGTGAAAGTGGTGAAAGTCTAATTTACACTCTGACCATGAACGTTTCATTTAATATTTTTACGCTAAATACTACCCTACCAAATTATTTTCACACCTTTCCAAGCAAATTAGACTTTCACTATTTACACTTTTTCTCCATTTTTTAAGGAAAAGTGAAAGTGGTGAAAGTCTAATTTGCGTGGAAGGGCATGAAAATAATTTTGGGGAGCTATTTAGCTTAAAATATGAAATGAAATTTACATGGAGAAAGTCATAGTACAAGTTACTTTTAGACACACTGTAGTTGTAGAGTAACGGAGTAGCGGTGGTTAGAAAGTGGGAATTGGGAATGGAGTTGAGTAGTATACTATTAGACGAAGTCTCCTGAGAGAGCTTCCTGATTGGTCAATTTTTGAAAAGTTGAAGAGCTTAGCTTTCTCGCACCAGATGTTCCCATACCCAATCGATGACGTATTATATTTCATT
>JABASI010002503.1:0-19487 GCA_019776505.1 Tomocerus nigrus
GCCAAAATTATTTTCATCGATGATGGAATCGCTCTGTGGATGGTCCTTAATGGAATAATAATAAATACATAATAATGATACATGAGAAATGCGTCCAAAGTATTGGAATTGAACAACCTCAGTAGTAGAGGGTTAGCCACCCATAAGGACTTCCGGACCACTGGGACATCCGGTTAGGTGGGCGACCACCTGTGGATGAGACAAAATAAATCGATCGCCTACAAGGCGATTGACTTGAGACGAAAAGTATCGATCGCCCGCGAGGGCGAATCGAGACTTGAGTCACACATGCAAACAACCCATCATGCGATACTCCTGAGAGTTAAGAGTGAGTTGACACTTGAGACTTGAGACTACAGACGCAATAATAGTATGGTGAAATGTATGGGTACATACTAGAGTAAAAAACGATTGCTGGGATTATCATAGGGAATTCTCCACAAAAAACGCTCAAGAATCACTACTGGAAATTGCGATTTATTTAACATATGCCATTCCGGCATTACGTCACTGTAACTAGACTAGTTACTTCAGTTAACAAATAGAAAACTAGACTTTGAGACTGTCGAATCATCACTTGAGACATACATGCAATAACGACACAGTATAATGCGATGGGAGCAGAGCCATTGTACAGAACATAAAATTAGTGTTGGACAATAACAGAATACGCATTGCTCACACGCTCTCGAGAGATCACAGAATCCAACACGAAACAATATCAATCTTTCATCAGTTCCAATCTCAAATGGTCTGAGACAAAAGATAAATGTAAGAAGACAGTATACCGACGGAAATAGAAGTATAAGAAAACTTCATTTTAATATGCATTTAAGCTGAATATAGGCAAGTGACCATATAGATGCTATGATTTTAATTATTAAGTTGTATATGAAAAACGTCAACCTCACAAGCATTTTAACTGCATATAGGCAAATGACCATATAGGTACTATATGAAATAAAAATGATCTTTGTTCAAAACATGACTCATTTTTGTAGAAGCCAATGCCTAATCTCCACGTCGGTTTAAGCAGTCTAAGTAAAATCAGCGTCCGAAGATAAAGTAGGATTTTTCACTCCAAGTCGGTGTAGGAAGAGTTTTTAGGAAATTTTAGAAGGTAGCAGTACAGAAATAGAAATAATTGCAAGTGAAAGACTAAGAAAGGACAAAAAGACGAAATAAGTATATATATTATAGGAAACAACATCTGTTGTGAAATAAGTAAAGTGTACATAATACATCAACTACAGTTGTGAAATAAGTATATATAATATAAAAGGTTATCAAAAATTCAAAAACCTGCAAAGATGAAAATATTATTTTGCATTGCAATCATTTTCAGTTTAATTCCGATGGCCTCAGGACGATCTACAACAAGTATGTGTTTCATTTTCTCATTTTGCTGTTATTATTGTTATTATTAGTATTGCAAAAGAGCTATTGTTTTGTCTTGGTTATGTAGATATGAAAGGACTTCTCATTTTGCTGTTATTATTGTTATTATTAGTATTGCAAAAGAGCTATTGTTTTGTCTTGGTTATGTAGATATGAAAGGACAGACCGACCCATTTTTAACCTCTGGACATGATCTCGTACGTAAATTGTGCCAAGGAGAATTAGGCTGTGGAGACCTAAAGACAAGCTGGGAACAGAAAGACAGACCACACCCATCACCAGACAGAACATACATGAACTATATTTACGGAGGCACGCTGACGGAAGAGGTATACCTGCAAACTACCTTTTCATTCTATACTATTTATTACGTAGAAGTGTGTGTATCATATTCATTATTGCATGTATATAGGCTTCATTTAATACATGGCGTGTCATTCTAGGAAATTTTGGCCATGGAATCCGAAGCCACATCCGATAATTTTCTAGAATCCAATGCTGAGTCACCTCTTCCGGGTTTAACCACACCAGCGGTTACAGACGAAGTGAGATTATGCGATACAACTAAAACAACATGCACACGTTTATTTTTTGGGTTATTACTAAATCATTTATGCTTACAATACAAGAATTTAAATGTCTAAACTTTTTCTTTTAGACCTCAACTGAGTTTTCATTCATATCTAATGAAAGTGTACAAGGACTTGACGAAGCTGTTAAAATATTATGTGATGGCTCTACAGACTGTGAGACTACACCAAACTCTTTCATGTCCACCGCCCCACCAGAAATGCAATCCTCTACTATTTCACCGACATCTGTCACACCGTCAACCGATCCTCCAAATACATCGTCTACAATTAATCCACCAACCCCAGCAGACAAGGAAACAAACGTATGATGCAATAATTATTTTTTTAAAAAGTTTCAACATCCCTTTTCTAAATTATATTTTTTTATTATATAGGGAAATGAAGTCATTATAATAGCAACGGTTACAGGTATGTACATATAGTTAGTTATACATGTGCAAAATATTATTAAAAAGAATATAGATATACGATATCTCACTATAATAATAATAATAATAATAATACGTAAGTAATAATAAGTATTGTGTTAATGAAATAGGTACTTTAATTGTAATAACAATGGCTATACTCATCGGAGCAACTTACTACTGTACCAGAAGACACGACACGGCAACGGGATCTGACGTTGCCGATGTAGATGCGGATGATTTCGAATTTGTTGATTTGTCAACGTTACCACCACCACCACCGCCTCCCCCATCATCCCCGTCTTCGGCAAAGTACATTTTTGACTACGGGAGAGGACGTGTTGTCCAAGTAACGGAGTTGTAATTTACTCCTTTGCTTCACCTTTCAACTCCTCAAGTGCCAAACGACCTTGCTCCAATGCCTCCTCGAAAGCTGTAACATTCATTCCGAGTTTGCCATATGCAGCAACGAAGACCATCATGAGGACAGGGATATTTTCCACGTCAAAACTCATACGCTGCCCTATAGATGTATTTACATATTATTATGATTTAGTATTATAATCTATAGTATTATTTTATTAGGTAGGTATATTATATACTATTGTCATTCGCCATACCAGCAGAAAGCCCAGCAACCTTCATAAAATGCAAAGAAGCACGTTGTGTATTAGCGTAATACTCCAGATGGGCATTCACGTCAGATAGGTATGTGTTACCTATGCGACGCAATTCTTCATTAATTGCATGGAAGTATGGACATTGTTCCTCATTTTTTGCTTCAACACTGTTATTACAAAAATATTTTTTCTCAACTTTTTGTAATTTGTAACGGTATTACTATACTATTAGGATTTAATTTGATTATTTATATTTAGTTATTGTATCTTTTTAAAAGAATTCTTACCGTTGACTTCCAATAGCGGTTCGTTTGTATATATTATTCCCACGACGAACCTGGTAATCTTCCAACTCACGTTTATTTTTTCTCTCCATTTTATGATTTAAAGATTGCACAACAGTCTGAGATGTTTTCATCTGTAAGGTTTGAACGTTATTGAAACTATTTAATAACTTTCTTACGTAAAAACAGAAACTTTCGCATGTTTTCGATTATTATTTTTTTATCGTAACAATCAGGGCAATATGAATTACTTACTATTTACTGATTGTTCCTATAACGTTACCTATACAGGTTATTATTTACTATTTAGTGCGGATGTACTTCAGGAGTTATTTACTGATTGTTCCTATAACGTTACCTATATAGTTTGTTATTTACTATTTAGTGCGGATGTACTTCAGGAGTTTACTTTCTCTCTAATATTAATCCGACTTAAATAAAAAGGCAGCATGGAAATAATGATGGGTGCACAATATTATTATCATTGCGTGTATATATAAGACACTTCACGAAAATCGAATCGTGGTAGTATAATTACGCATATCAATGTTTTGAAGGGGTAAAATGGAAAACACGCATACTATACGCGTTTTTTCTATTCGGCATGACTTTTGTCTCTCAATAATAAAGGGTATCAATAGAATCAGGTATACGAATTCGTTTATCATTTCACGGGAGTTATATAATAATATACCAACTTCTAAAACAATAAAGGGAACTTATTCACATTGTCTCATTTCTTTTTGTGCAGAGTTAGGCAAACAGTCTTCACAGTTTAAGATTCATAATTCAAGTTATACTATTTATCCCATTTTTAAAGTGCATCGGCGTATCAATCCTTTAGTTAACATAATATAATTTTGTTTGTTATTATCATCGATTGATTTTTTACAGGCTTAGATAAACATTCTCTTCTCTTCGTTTAAGAATCGTAATTCAGTTATACTATAATTCGTGAGTTTTAAAAAAGTGCATCAGTGTCTCAATTCTTTCGTTAATATACTAATAATAATATTATAAATTAGTTTGCTATAATCGTCGATTGAATTTTCTTTCGGAAATCGTCATTTTGAAGAGCAACATTTTGATGGTAAAAAATATCACCTTTTTTACATTATTGTTTATCTTATTGATTCTATTTTGCAAGAAAAAAATATATAAAATAAATACTTCCACGCTTATGATCTGAAAATATATCAAAGAACAAATGCAAGAACAAAACTGAAAACAAAGAGTCAGATTATAACCATTAATTTAATTTACGAGGTAATTTCATTCACATAGGGATTTTCTCCTGTAAAATTGCTGACAGAACTCACTGAACCTATATAAATAGGTAAGTAATCCATCAGTTTTGTTTTGAGGAAATACCGCCTCTTGAATAAAACTAAAACCGAGTAATGATATCATTTCTTTTTAAAAAATTCTCCATCAAGGATCAAGCTGCTTTCAGCCAACACCCAAATCGGACAACTACAATAGCGAGCGTAATAATATCACCAACTAACCAGCAGTAACTTACTACAAGATAATCACGGCAAGGACTGTGCCCTACTCGATACGCCCCCCGGCCGGGCTGGCTCCCCCGCGGCGGGTAAAGTACCTATTATATTCAAATCAGAGTTAATAGTTGTTGCGAATTTTGTTACTTCACACGATTACTAACAAAAATACTAATAGACGGTTACAAAATAGCTAAATAATAAATATATAATACACAGTCACGCTAGTTCTATTGATAACGTAGTACATTAGTGAGAGAAATACAATAAATTTAAGGAATGTGAATGATAGATTTTAGGTGAAAAGAATTCGATTCTGAATCGGCTGCCTACTCCATGCCCACGCTGTCAACGAATACATTCAGCCATCAGAGTATCGACACTGCCCTTACCAAAAAAGGAGAGTCCCCCTTCTCTAGAACCGACTCCAGAGAATTATATTTGCGGAAGTCATGAGCCATTCTTCCACAGAGGGCAACGCCGATATTCCCTTTATTGATGTGACACCTCAGGCTTCTCCACAATTTTCACCTTTTTCTCCACTCTCACCGATTGCTAACGCAGATACACCTCCAGCATATCTACCACCCTCCCCCCCTGAAGGAGATCTTAATTTAATTCCTCATTCTCCACACCCTCTCTTGGTAATCACAAAATGAAATATAATAAAAATATGCGTATACAACAAATATAATACAAGATTTACAATTGTATTTGTATTTATTGTAGAATTTCGACTGTGGATTTTGCAACCTATCATTCCCACGACGACAGGACTTAGACTACCACTTCCAAAGTTTCCATGGAGACTATTTTCAGGGAGGTGGGTCCAATCAAAACATTGTAATTAATGATAATTTTCAACAATATTTCTCCTCAAACAGAAGAGCACACTTAGGTTACTTGGAAAGTTGGTATGGTAGCTTTAGTGTCGTACGATTCACTGATGTAGACACATTTTTAGAGTTTCTACGCCCCTACATCCACAGTCTCTTTTTTGACGCCTATTCACGTATGAATTCTTTCAAAACATTCATAACGGTCACACTTCGAATGTATAAAGGCGATGATATTGAAAACGTGGTTGATTTTCCATTTGGTAGCTATGCTCACACCATAACACACAGAGATTTTATTCCAATGATTGTACATGACATGTTCTCAAAAATCACCTCCAGAGTTTCTGAATTCCAATTTCAAGGTTCAAATTGGAACATTTTAATGGTTTTAGATTACACGGTAAATATTGGCCGTTACAGGCATTACCGAGGACGGGGCTACATCAAAGCTCCTCCAAAAATATACAATAAACGGGCGATTGTAAATATTAAAAACGCTCACACTGATCTATGCTTCGTTTATGCATATCTTTCAGCAAAATATCCGTGTGAGCGAAGGTGGAGAAATACTGTAGGGCCGTATTTACCGTATTTATCAGAAGTCAGAATGGACAACATTCAACTTCCTGTGTCTGTTGCTTCTATAAAATATTTTGAAGAATTAAATGACTGCTCTATCATTTTAGCAGGCCTCGATGATGAAGATGACCCTTATCCATTATATTGCGCTGAAACATTACATCCAAACACGCTTAAGCATTACTATTTACTCTATTTGACTAGAATGAATGAGTCTCACTACGCATCGATTAAGAATTTCCCTGCCCTGTTGGGGAGACGCGGAAATCATTCGCGGTTCTGGTGTCCCTCTTGTTTTAACCCCTTCACAAGCGTTTTCAAAAGAGATGAACATTTTCCCCTCTGTCGACAACATGGTCTGCAGAGGATAATAATGCCGTCTAATCCCACCTACATATTCGGGAACTATAAAAATTGTGTAAAACCTCCTTTTTATTTCGTAGCTGATTTTGAATCAATTATCAGACCCGTATGGGGCTGCAACCCTGACTCCGTCAGCAGTTGGACTTATAAGCGAGCACTGCACAGTCCCATTAGTTATGCTCTCTTACTAATTGACGAATACGGATTTGTTGTAGACAGATGGTCTTACTTTGGGCTTGATGCGGCTAAACATTTACTTCAAACTGCACTAACGGCATGTGGAAATCTTTTACGCCGTATAGAACAAAGCAATGCACCTCAACGCCGATCGCCTGCTGAAATGCTATTATTTCAGAATGCAACAAATTGCACCTTTTGTAACGTGGCATTTAGCCCGACAACTGGAAAAATCTATGAGCACTCTCACTTACCTGAAAAAGATCCAGAAACAGGAGTCGTTATTGATGGGTGTGGTAAAATGCGAGGAATAAGCTGTATAAAATGCAATGCTAAAGTACAGGAAAAACCCAAGTTTAATATGTATTTTCACGCAGGTAGCTCTTACGATTTTCACCTGATAATATCTGCACTAACAAGTCGTATGTCAGTATCCATAATTCCGATAACAAGTGAGCTTTTTATGTCAATCGAAATTAATGACATTTTAAGAATTCTCGATAGTTACAGGTTTCTTTGCACATCCCTCAGCAATAGCATAAAAACAGTACTAGAGGATGGGGCTCAAAAATTTAAGGTCACAAAATATTGCTTTGAAAATTATCCTGGAGCGGACTATACAATTCTGCTGAGAAAAATGCCATATCCATACAGTTATTTTAATTGCATAGAGAAATTTGAAGAAACGAACCTCCCTCCCATCACAGCGTTTTATGACACACTCAAAGACGAAGCATGTTCACAAGAGGATTACAACTATGTATGCAGAGTATATTCTGAATTCGGAATTAGAAACCTAAGGGAGATGTGTTTGTTTTATAACCTTCTTGACGTAAGCTCCTTGGTCGATTGCTTAGAATCTTTTGGGGGGGAAATATTTGCCAATTTTGGTATTGACTACAGACATTATTATAGTCTCCCAGGGCTGAGTGTAGATTTGGCATTAAAAACTACTGGGGCTGAAATAGAACTTATTCACGACATTACGGTAATACAATTTTTGAGGAAAGCGACGCGGGGCGGGTTTGCTTTTGTTGCACAGCGTAAACTAAGCGCTAACAATTTGTCAATCCCCAATTACAACTCAAACTTACCTACCAAATGGATAACTTTCCTGGATTGTGTATCATTGTATGCGTACGCTATGATGCAAAAATTACCCGATGGTCGTTTTGCATGGATTGAAAACTCAGAAATAGAATACTTAAAAAGAAATATTCGAACCATTGATTTGGAAGGAGACCACTGTTATTACCTCGAGGTGTCACTCAGTTTTCCAAATTCGGTTCATGAATTGATGAAATGGTATCCGGTCGCTCCGAATCACGAAGCTATAACATATGAAGAGCTGTCGTCGTACCAAAAATCTGTTTTATCCTTGAACCCTAGCATAAATAAAAAAATAGCGTCTAAACTTTTAGCAACGCTCAAACCCAGAAAAAATTATATAGTCCACGCAAGGGTTTTACAGACATATTTGCGCCTCGGCGCGCAACTTGATGACGTACACAGAGGGGTAATATTTAGACAGTCCCCATGGTTGAGACCATTTATAGATTTGCTTTCGACCAAAAGAGGAATGAGTAATAAAGAGGTAGAAATCTCAGTGTTAAAATTAATTATGAATGCAACATATGGTAAATTATCCGAGCAACTTTTCAAAAGAAAAAACGCTCATGTTTGCACAAACCCTAACCAGATTGCTAGGCTTATGGGATGTCCCAATTTTGAATCATTCAAAATAATTAACGAGGACGTCTCAATCGTTCTTTTGAAAAAAAGAATAATTAAATTAATTAAACCAACCTACCTAGCAGCATCCATTTTGGATATAAGCAAGGAAAAAATGGTGTCTTTCTTATACGACTATATTATGCCTACGTTTCAAAACAAGATAGAAGTAGGAATGAGCGATACCGACAGCATATTAATGTCGATAGAATGTGAGAGAGATCCGCTAGAAGTCATGCACGAAACACCGGAATTGTTTGATTTTTCAAACGTTGACATGAACAAGCCTTATTATTCTACTGAGAACAAAAGAAGACCAGGGTGTTTTAGATCTGAAACTGGTAGTGTCCCTATTGTTGAGGCAGTTTGTTTAAGAACAAAAAACTATAGCATATTAACGTCAACAGGCAATGAAATTCTCAAAGCAAAGGGTGTGCCTCAATCAGTCGTAAAGGGACAGCTGAGGCACGAACACTACAAAAACATTTTAGAAAACAATAGGGTCACAAGACATAGCGCTCGATCTATTAGATCTAGCAATCATCAAATAGAAGAAGTGGTTCAAAACAAGATATCGCTCCATAATTTTGAGACGAAACGTTTTTTCACTACGGCTATACACAGTGTTCCTTATGGCTTCAACCCAGGAGAGTGATTTTTACCCTCAGTTAATACACCCCTTTCAATTCTTAATTGTGGGACAGAGTGGAGCTGGAAAAAGTACTCTCTTGCAAAAAATTATTGAAAACCATCAGACAATTATTTATCCAATCGTTTCTAAAATTATATACTGTTATTCTACACCATCTGATTCTTACTTAGACCTTCAAAGAAACTGTCCCATTTTACAACTCCATCATGGAGCAAAATTTGACGTAAATGAATCAGATACATCTATCCCAACACTAACTATTTTTGATGACTTTCATGGTGAGCTTGCAAAGAAAGAGTTTGAAGATTTATTTCTGTACAATGCAAGACATCGGAACCAGTCAGTCATAATTTGCATGCACACGTTATTTCCGAAAAATTGTAGAACTTTAAGTGTTAATGCAAAATATCTCGCTGTTTTTGCATGTAGTCGAGATAATTTGCAAATTAGAATGTTAAGTTCACAGACAGGTATGCATGGAGGTCGTTTTTTGTTGAATTGTTATAATCAGTGTAAACTTACCCCGCATGGGTATGTCTTTTGCGATTTTTCCCAAGAACAAAACGAGAACTTTCGTGTGCGATCTTCATTATTCCCTGAAGAATGCGTTGTGTTTGCCCCTTTAATTTAATTCACTGTTTGTTTATTTTTAGATTCGGACCTAAATCCAGAAGGGAAGCATGGCTTAATTTTCGCAACTAACGTATTAACGAATATAATTGCAACTGCTTCAAACCTAAAGTGCAAGAAACAGAAATCCTCTTATCTTGATTTAGTCGTTAAACAAGAAGAAAACATATTCAAAAATAAGAATGTGCCCTTTGATGGGATTTTAGAATTTCCATTCCCCGATCATATGCATGAGTTGTGCTTTGCATATGTACTTAAATCTGGTGCACGAACAGAAATTGCAATTACAAATGGACTCATGATAAATTTGTACGGCAATTTTGAACCTATACCGTGTGGCATATTTTCTTCGAAAAAAATATACATCTACGACATTCTCAGTTTAAATTCGCTAGGCAATGGTGGTGGTAATTTGAACTTTGAGGACAGCTGGTTCCCTAAAAAAAAACCCGTTTTAAAAAACATATACGACTTCATTGAACGTGAAGATTATCCATCTCCGAATTTTGACATTCGTACTGAGATTATTTCAAAACGGAAACTTACAGTTTTGCCGTGTTTCAAATGTAATAATAAAAACAGGTCGTGTGCGTTAAAATACGTGCACTGTATTTTAAACATTACACTTGATAAAAAAATACGTGAGCGCATTCTACACTTCCTGGCAAATGAAAAGATTTAAATACATTGCATTCACGTATAGACAGATACCCATAGACAGAGACTCAGACATAGATTATGAAATCGCGATAGGAAACAATTTGGACAATGAAATTGTCCACTATCAAGGTAACTTAGAAAATAATCCTCCAGTGTTATTAGAAAATAATACTGATTATTATCTTATTGTTAACACTGAAACATTTATTCTCCACAAATTCTCGTTTGATATTAGTGATTTCTCAAGCACAAAGCACCTATTGCCTCCTAGTATATTTCCTAAGCCCACATGTAATATTCACGTTAGTTTTCTCTTTGATGTTGAATCGACATATATATTGGCTAAGATTCAGCAGCTGCAACAACAAATACCTATCGATGTGATTTGTACTGAGTGTAATCGCTATCACAACGTTGATTTTGCATGTGCCTTGAGCCTTTGTAAAGCATTCATTAAATATCACTTAGAATAACTCAAGCTCAAGAGTAGGTATGAATTTTAAGTACATTGCGTACATTTGTAGAAGGAACAGCGGGGAGCTTTCGCATGAAATAGCTATCGTCGACCGCGTGGGTAAAGTAGAAAAATTTTATAACGGAGATGAACCGCCTATTATGTTGGAGCATAATACAACATATATGCTTTTCACACCATACGGGCTTTGGTATCATGATTTTAGTGCTCCCAAGGAATTATTACCCCCTATAATATTTCCTAAAAAGGCGCATAAAGTAATAGTAACTCTCTTTGACGCAGGAAATTATAATTTTCTCATGATAGAGGATATTATTGAAGATATTTGCGATATTCATGAATTTCAACGATGTGCACGATGTAATGTTCTCGATTACGATAAATGTGCATTTGCTCTAATTAAAGCATGCTACCACTACCATCACTCAGATTTTAGACAGCGAATGTAAATAACTTAACACATGCACTCAGAGCACAGGAACATGCACACTTTCCTTGTTAGAAGTATAGTTACACGACTATAGATGGTCTAGGCAATTATTAACTCGCGTTTCTTCTTTCATAAAGCACATAAACAAATAGTAACTCTCTTCATCTCTGATAGCTATAGTTCATTTGTCACGACTGGAGAGTACCGCATCTGTCCATTAAGAAACGGTGAAATCATCTGAGCGGAATAGAACAGAACTACAATGCCTGACAAGCATGTCTACCGAAGTTCTCCCATTACCTCACCCGACAAATGTACAATATTACATTACTACATTCTGTAGTATGTGGCTGTGTGTAGTATGATTTGTGTGCGTCGGTTGGGTGGGGTAACGGGAGACCCGCGGTAGACATGCTTGTCAAGCATTGGAGGAGGTGAGCAGGAAAAACCTCAATTACAAAGCAAATCCTGGTTTATTTCACCTCCTCAAACTTCCGGAAAAAAATCTATGATTATCATCACGTAATATGAACGATACGTTCGATAACTATCAAAGCGCATACGCTCTAATAAAAGTATACTTCAAATACCATTACACAAGTCGTGACTAAGAAAACCTAAAAAAAAACTCAAAACCTCACAGCACAATTTTTGTTTATTTCAGAGTAAGACAGCCATAATCCACTGACCAAAAGCCTTTATTTTGTTAGGTGTTTATTCATTAGGGTAAATATCTAACGCAATAAAGGGTTTTGTTTAGAAGATTATGAAGTCAGTCGCGTAAAAAATGTCAAAGCGATTAATGGAAAATATTGATTTTGTTAAAGTTTTAGCAAAATTACCACTCCAAAAGCAAAAGATTCTTTTAAAGATTGCTACTCCCGAACAAATACTGACTCTCTGTGAAATTATTTCCAACATTTCTCAACAAGTGTTGCCCGTCTCTCCCAAAGTTATTTCAAAATTAAAACGAAAAAAAAAACTTTTTAAATCAATAGTGTGTAAAAACGCCAGTGTTCTGAAACGACGTAAGCTACTGATACAGACGGGAGGTTCTTTGGGTGGAGTCTTACTTTCTCTTATATCTGCGTTATTATGAGTGAAAAAATCAAACGATTAAAATTGGTCCCCGAATCTGTTTATAACAAATTTTTCAAACCAACAGAAAAAGATAATGTCGAAGAGGACATTAATAATCTGCTTTTCAAAAACAACGAAACCGACAATGATTTGAAATTGTTACTCTTAAATAATTTATCAAAAAGATTTAATACATTGGAAAATATTGAAAAAAATACACCGGTTTTGGTTAAAACTGACCCTGGTAATACTACAGATCATTCTCCCAAAGTTTCCATTACACCTTCTGTAGAAAATAAAAGTGTATCACCACCACTCACTTCTACCCACCCCTCTTCCTCGAGTGTACCAGCGGCTCCAGATACTACACCTGCTGGAAGAAGGGTACGAAGGAGACGGCGTAAATTACATGAAATGACTCCATCATTCCCAACTCATTTATCAAAGTTCTGGATTCCTCTTAACGTTAACAAACGCATTACAAAACGTACTAAGAAAATGAATATGTAAATTATACGTTGTTGTAAGTATATAATTTTCAGATTGGAATAAAGTTTTTGCACATTTGCACAAAAACTACATGTCGTTTATAGATTACTAGTAAATTATTGTCCTTAGTGAGTCACTCAGTGTGTACTAGTTCTCCACCCATTCTGGTATATGCTGAGTGACTCACTAAGGACTGTAAATTGTTAGTAATCTATACAGCTTTATAATCCAACGCGATAAAATATTACTGTTATTTACCGAATAGATTTCGTTCGGTTACAATACTTCTACAATGAGAGGTTGGAGAAATATTTTATTTATGTTATTTAATCTTTTCAAAAGGGATGGTAAAACAACAATAAAGGTTTGTAGAAACGTTAGTTGCAAATGTTGCCTCATCGGAACAACATCTTCTCTTCATTTGGCAGCAAACAATATGGAAGTAAGTTCTTAAAATAATAATAATATTTCTGCATTTGACTCTTTTTCAAAATAGCCCTAACCCTCATCATCACTGCCTACAAATTAATTTTGCAGCAGTCTCAAGTTTCAACCCCTATCTCTGAAGAAGAAAAGTTGCAAGAGGAGGAGGTCAAACGTATTCTTTGTGATTGCACAAAAACGCGAAAGGGGAGGAAGTCCAAGCAGCCAAAAGGAAAGTTTGATATTGAAATCGATTTAGGATATAAGGTTTGGATATCAGAGGCTGGTGAACCTCATAGTTTATTACATATTCGTAGAGCTGACGGTAGTACCATTGGTCAAGGTTTAACTGTTCCTGTTAGCATGATCGAAAATCTTTTGCGTGCTATTGTGGCTGTACAAACAGGTTATTAATGGGAGGCTTTTATGTTACGTGTTTTTCTAACGGTTCTATGAGTCGATATCCTAATAATACAATTTCAGATTTTCGTAATGAACTTTATACGCCACTTCATATATCAAAAGATGAATATGAAATTGCGCTTACTGAGATTTCGTATTCACACACTAATAAGATATTTGCTGACGATCCTAACGCGGAAGATACAAAAATTGAACTCAAAAGGTGGTCTCGAGATGAAAATGGAGTAAAGGTATACGACTTGGAAGTAGAGTATCATGTACCTAGTTATATGCAAAATATGAAGGAGTTGGTGTCTAAAATACACCAAGATTTCACTACTGATATTGCTAAAAAGAAATACAATATAGTTATACGCATAGGATCTGGTAAATTAGATTCCTTAGTTGAGATTGAGACGCCAAAGGTTGACGTAATTTTTTCTGATAAGCTTTTATCGATATTTGGATTTGAAAGTAAAACTGTGTTTACATTTGGTAAAGTAAAATCTAAGTTTGAGCCTTATTTTCACAACGGAAACACTCAAATGCTGGTGTATTGCAATATAATATCAGATCAATATCTAGGTGATACTAAAGCGAATGTTTTAAGATCTATTCCTATAAATTCACATGAAACGCACGGTAAAACTGTACAACATGTATTCAATAACCTATACTTTTTAGATTTAAATCAAAGCTATATATCCAATATTCATATATCTATAAGGAATGAGTCTGGCGACAAAATACATTTTACATCAGGATGTTTATCGTGTGTTTTGTTTTTCAGGAAGAAGTCATAAACTATGAATAAATATCGAACGAAATATTTACGTCAATACGATAACAATTACTATGACAATTTAGAGGGGGATTATACACAGTGGGGCGGCTCACACGGACTTGTTTACTTTCAGGGTATGATGTTTAAAAAATATTATCAAGGGGAAAGGTAGAAAAATATATTCTTGCTTAATTTAGGAGCGAGACGGCAGAAGGGGTCAGGTTGGGGGGGAATCTTTTCCACAATTGCAAAGTCTTTACTTCCCCTTGGGAAAAGGTTTTTATTTCCAGCCGCAAAAAGTTTTGCTCGATCGACCGTGTCGGACATTTTACAGGGTAGAAACGTTAAAGAAACGTTAAAAGAGAGGGGAGTCGACGCTTTGAAAGAAATCGGTCAAAAAATTCAGAAGGGAGAGGGTCTTAAATCCTCCATGAGGGCTAAACGTGTTAGTAAGAAAAATAAGTTGGGTAGATCTACTCCCCGAAAGAGAAAAATAGACCATCCCACTATAAAGAGAAAGTATAAAAGGCGAAAGGTAAAAAGAAGTCCAAAGAAAACTGCAAAAAGAGCAAAGCGCTCTACAAAAAAACGTCAAATAATTGTGAAAAAATCTATATTTGATTAAAATATGAAGGCGGTATTTAGATCTGAGTGCGACGTAACTAGTGATATTGCAATAGATCCCACAGTTAGTAGTACAGTTCTTAACGAATATCATCCCACGAGTTCAATTGTAGACAATTCTACTGCGCCCATAGAGTTTAGCATTCCACCTTCAGAGAACCTGTATAGAGATTTGTATGAAACTTATCTCTATATAAGAGGAAAGGTAACTGATTCTGCTAAAGCGGACATTAAGGCTACTGACGAGGTTGCTATATGCAATAATTCTCATAATTCATTGTTCTCCATTGTGGAGGTGTATATCAATGAGGTTTTGATAACAGCGAGTCAGTCCCTACATCCTTATCGAGCGTATTTTGAGACTTTATTAAACTATGGATCCGACTGGAAACAATCTGTAGGATTTACGCAAGGTTATGTGACGGAAACTATACCATCTGCGCTAGATGATTCTTGTCTTGGGTTTAAAACAAGATCGGCAGCGGTGACTTTAAGTAGAAGCTTTGAATTATGTTCAAAAATATATTCGGATATATTTTTTGTGCAACGATTTATGATACCTGGAACTAGTATTCGGATTAAACTAACTAGAAGTCCGGATGCATTTTGTCTAAATTCAAAAGTAACTGGAGCTGCATACAAGGTGCTTTTAGAAACGGCTGTATTATATGTCAGATCATATAATATATTGCCGTCTCTAGCAATCAAGCATCATCAACTCCTTCACAGCGGTGCATTAGTAAAGATGCCTATGAAGAGGGTTGAGATTAGATCCTTTACAATACCAAAGGATAATATCTCGATGAGCAACGAGACAATATTGTCTGGTGTATTGCCAACAAGAATATTGATTGCGCTTGCTGAGTCTATTGCCGTCACTGGAACCTATGCAAAAAATCCGTTTGAGTTTAAACATTTTCATTTGTCAACTCTAAATCTAGTTGTAAATAACGATATGTACATATCTAAATCTATGAGTCTTGATTATGACAAAGATATTTACATGAGAGCGTATTATAATCTATATTTGAGCACAAATTCATTGGGTGACGATGCTGGAACGGACATAACATACAACATGTTTAAAAATGGGTATGCAATTTACGCATTTGACTTGCAGTCTAGCAAAACGTTAAATGCCTTCACCCCTGAGCGAAATGGAACGATTCGCATTGAGCTAGGTTTTCAAAAACCGTTGCCAGGAGCTACTACATGCTTAGTGTACATTGAGTCTCAGGCAGTACTGTGCATCGATAAGAGTATGAACACCTATTTCCGTGAAGGATGAATACGAATCAAATTTACTCTTGTCTAAAAGTAATAACGTGCAAAAAAACTATAGGGTTTAGTTCAGTATTGCCATGTGATTACCTTGATTTAGTTCCGATAGATCGTTTCCCAATAGCGTTAATAATCAACACGGATGACAGCTCCAAAGGTAATATGAATTATACATGTGACAATTTAATTATTACAAGACTAAAACAATTTGTGTTTTAGGTGGAGCTCATTGGGTGTCGGTTTTTGTAAGGGATTCGAAATCAAATATACAATTTTACGATTCGTATGGCAATAATTTAGATTACTACGGTCAGCATTTTTTAGATTTTGAAAATAAAATAAATTTATCAGTCGTATGTAATAATGTCCAGCATCAGCCTATAAATAGTAATACTTGTGGAGCCTTTTGTCTGTACTTTATAGATAGATGTATCAGAAATTGTAGTTGTCTAAGCATAAATAGCTGTATGACTAATAATTTGTCGTATAACAATAGGTTAGTGGAGCAGTTTGCTCGAAAGATTTATTCAAAATCAAAAACACATACTAGCAGTAACTGTGTATTACAATATAGCACCAGATTTTAATAAAAAAGTTTTATTTGGAATTATGCACTTGATTTAATTCTTGAGCATAAAACCCACCAAGAATATTTTCTCCTGATAAACTTTTAAGATAGTACACTATAGGGTTTGACTTTCTTATTGTGTCAATTTCAAAAATCTCATCTGTCCAATTCTTTTCCCTTCCTTTACTGAATATCTTCTTTGCCCTGTATATTCTCACTCTATCCCCAGGTTTTAGTTTCGGTTTTGAGTCTGGTAACTTCAAAGGTTCATTTCCATAGAGTGTGTTCCATACTTCCATTTGGTTTTCCTTTGTGACTTGAATAGGCTGCATTTTTATGCTAGTGTGCTTGGTATGAAGGTACGACTCTACTATATCAGGTAAAATGTCAATATATCGATAGGTGTTTTTATAGGTAAAATATTTGTGTAATTTTGACATTATCGTTTGAATAACGCGTTCACAAACGCTGGCTTTATTTAAGGTGTAGGTATGATAGTGATTAATGTTATATTCTTTTGATAGTTTCGCAAAAGTGCTGTTGAAAAATTCCGTTCCTGTCAATAATCATGTACATATTGTTAAAAACAATTAGGTACACATATAAATTGTACAAGTTCAATTACCTTGATCTGTCTGTAGGTTTTTACAGACTCTTCCAGATTCATGTAAAATGGATTTGAAGGCTTTGGTCGTAGTCTGCGCTCCCTTATTTTTTGTCGGAACAATCCATAAATATTTTGATAAAACATCGATAACAAACAATAAATAATTAACACCATCGTTCTGTTTTGAATATTGCATAACACTCGCTAGATCGGCTTGCCACAGATCATCTATCGAATAGCTAATTGTTTTTCGTGTTTTGAATTTTTTTACAATTCTTTTGTGTAGGGAGTAACTGGGTTCTGTAGACAGAACACGTTGAAGTTTACGTTTAGACGCAGGAATATGTTGCTGAAACGAATGTATCCCACTCAGTGCCCCATATTGTTTTGGATTTGTATATAATTCCTTAATAGATTCCATCGTGGAAATAATTGAAACACTAAGTCGAATTTTCTTTGCAGACTAGTGTTATATTTATTGCAGGTTGAGTCGCGCTGGATCCCCGCTAAAGCGGGGGTCTGGCGCTCCTTGGGGAGGGGGGTCTCCTCCTCCTCCTCCTCCTTATATTTAGTTTAGAGTTAGGTAGGCGGGTAGCTTAGTCGCTTATCCTTGCCGAGGTGCTACCCCTTTAAACTAAAAGCGACATAAGTAGGTTATATGGTTTGATGCAATAAATTAGGCTATAAGGTGAATGAAAAAGAAATCAGTCTTTATTAATCAGTCTCAATGGTTAAAACAAGACTCTAAGACTCAACACATTCTACAATATGGCACATTAGTCGGGTAAAAGCAAGCATATCGGCGAAGCAACAAAAGAACAATTGTGGTAAGTACTGCCATTCCGATAACCACACCTGCAACTGAAATAATAAAAATAATGAATATACATACATAATATACATATACATAAAGATGGAATAGTATTTAAATTACCTATACCGATGACCTCTTGATTGGTGAATCCTACGAGGTTGATTTGAACCGTATCAGGATTTCCAGCTTCTGTGGTGATTTTCAATTCCACAGTTTTGGACTCTTGCTCCTCAAAAATTCGCGTCGTGATGGCGCTGTTTAGTCCTAAATAAATGATTTTTTTTTTAAATAATTTATTCCCGTGATGGGATCCTTGCTTTGATACTGTCGACTGCGTCTTGCGACTATTTGATGCATACCTGGACAATATGTAGATTTTGTCACGATTTGGACGTAAGGAGCTTCGACCGGACTGTCCCGGGAAATGCAGAGGGTGGTGGTGTCGAAATAGTCGACGAAGGCGCAGCCTGGGGTCGTGAGACATGAATGACAGTCTTGACCTGCACACTGAGCTGCAATAAAATAAATAAATAAATAAACATTTTGTATGATGATATTATAATGCATTTATTATTATTACTATTCTTACCTGTAGTGGAAGCCGAGAGCAGGAGCAGTAAGAAACTGATTTTCATCATTTTAATTGATAATCAGTAGGCGTCGAAAACAAATTGACAAACCAGGGCTAAAAGCTAGGCAGGTGATGGGAAAAACACAAATGACAATCCTCGGTAAAAAGCTAGGCGTTGCGAGAAAAAAATGACAATCCTAAGCAAATGGCTATGCAGTCCCAAAAACACAATGACAAACCAGAGCTAAAGGCTAAGCAGTGACCCTGGTGTAAAAATGCACACCAAATGACAAGCCAGAGCTAAAAGCTATGCTGATGCATGTGCGTGTTATAAAATACGCGGAGATATCGTGTGAGGTTGTGTCTGTGACTCAAGTCTCGATTCGCCCTCACGGGCGATCGATACTTTTCGTCTCAAGTCAATCGCCTTGTAGGCGATCGATTTATTTTGTCTCATCCACAGGTGGTCGCCCACCTAACCGGATGTCCCAGTGGTCCGGAAGT
>JABASI010002504.1:0-19482 GCA_019776505.1 Tomocerus nigrus
TACCACCTAGACACATTATTTTTGTGTAGTGATTATTACTGTCATACTGTCATTTTAATCATCAATTACAATTACCAGTTGGTTGAATAAACATAATAGTAAGATTAATTGGCACGTTAATGTACATCATTATGCACTTGCCTTTTTGCTCGCTAGGTAACTCATTCCATTCGCTGTTTGGTGTGCCCATTTGACCAAATCGATACTTGTGATAACATAGGACTCGGGTCCCGATATATTCTCGTAGCGACTAAAGAATAACAGCTTGAAAATTTTTACGGCTAAAAGTACAGATTTTAATATTTTTCTGCGTAGCATCATCAAATATTGCATACTCACATTACTTCACATAGCAATTACGTTAATTACGTGGTAATAAATAGTTTGCACAACCTTGTGCAGTCGTGGCTCTAAAACCATAAAGTTTGCACTTCAAAAAGGATTAGGCGACTGGAACTACCGAAAAGCCGAAAAATATAGTTAAGGCAGAAGATTACTATTTTACTACATAAAAAGAATGGCATACGCAATGACTGCTCCTAATATTCGGTTATTTTCAAGATCAATTCAACAAAATTTTGTTGGTTTTACTTACTGACTCTCAACCTACAAAACTAAACAGTCTATAGATAATTATGTAAATATAATAATAAAAAGCAAAGCTTTTTATCAGCTTTTGAGTCCACAGATATATTCAAGGTGACTTGCCCGCTTTGAATTGTGATACAAAAACTGGTATTACCAGGTATATAATATATATAGGTATATAATATATATATTATATACCTGGTAATACCAATAAATATATATATATATATAAATACATGGTTAGTTGTTTACCTCTCCATAAGGTTAATTTTTTCTCGAATGTTTCCTTCCACAAAATAATGACATTTTTTAAGATACTTATTCAGACTTCCATTGGAATAGAATTCAAGGACTAGTAGAAAACTACCTGAAATTATTTTGAAAAAAAGTCATTTGAAAGTATTAGAGGTACAAATTCAAAACATGTAGCCCAGAAAACCTTTCATGATATTAGCTGTGACTGCTCCAATCAATTCAACGACATGTGCATGCTTTCCAATGTGAATCATTATTTTTAACTCCGACATTAACCCCAACAGATATTCCTTTTCGGAGCCCTCTGTTATTGTTTTCACTGCGGCATCGACATTTCTGACTTTACCCATAAAAACAATGCCGTGTTGTCCTTTTCCAAGTATTCTACTATGGTCTATATAAACAGTAAATTTTTCTGTAAATGTGTATTTATATTTCGCCCATGCATTAAAATCATACTTAAGCCGTTGAATAGCTAGCTAATTCAGTCATTGTATGCTTAAAAAATGTATCAAAATGTATATAGGCTATTAACTTTGTCTAAAGGCAATTACCAACAGTTATTTCCGAAATAGGAATTTCAAATTCACGATTGTATGGTGTAAAGGCGTAGTTATTCTCACTATTGGCAGTTTCAAGAGGATCTCCCTCCATGAACGATACGTATTCCTTTTTCGATATAACACTCTGAAAACAGGAATTATCTGTAACGTTACAAAATCTAGAAATGAAAAACAGTTATATGAACTATATAATAACCATTTTTTTCTTGTAGAGGTAAAAAAGAAATGTCACGGCCAATCCACAGCAGACAGTGACCACAATTATTGGTACACCAACTGCAGTTACATAATAATTAACAGGCGGATCTAGAGCAATAATAGGCAAATAATGATTTTAATCAAAAATCGCTTTTATTTTCAATTTAATCTGCAAAACTGTTTTGTTAACCTTCAATCTGGACGTTGTAAATCTTTTTTGTGGTGTTTAATCTATTTGTTGCAACGCAAGTGTAATTTCCTGCATGAGACTTTTTAAGAGCCTGAAAACTAAGTTGAGATACAGATATTCCTTCCGAGGCACGGTCAGTGACAATCATCGATTTATCGGCAAAGGAAATTTTCTACAGAAATAATGGAAATGTGAAGTAAAAAATTGTTCGTTGTGTCATGAGTATGTCATGAGTAATAGACCCATAATTATGATTTTTAAAAGCGACAACTTATCACTGTCACTTACAGATCCGTTCTTTTCCCAATGCAACTCTGGAGCAGGAGAACCTTTAGTTGCGCAAAGCAGGCTTTCTTGTTCTCCGACGTAAAATTGTACATTTTCCATGTTTTTGTCAAATGAAGGCGCAAAAGGAGCTGTAGAATAGTTTTTTTTGATTAAAATATGAAAAATAATAAGAGGCAAATCTTCTGTTTGTTTCGGCCACATTATACAAATAGAATATGTTGGGGTGTTGGTGTTGGAATTAGGCATAATAATAATAATTGTCATTGTAATTATTATAGTATAGGTAGGTACTGTAAATATTTATGAAAACTTACTGATCGCCTTTATGTCATATGTTACATTTAACCATTCCATCGAATTCCACAGCCTGACGGAACACATTACTCCTGTCAAATTTTCCCAAATTTGAAAGGATTCCACGAGCTTAACCCTTTCTAGCTGTTCGTTGAGAATTTCATATGTTACATTTAACCATTCCATCGAATTCCACAGCCTGACGGAGCACATTACTCCTGTCAAATTTTCCCAAATTTGAAAGGATTCCACGAGCTTAACCCTTTCTAGCTGTTCGTTGAGAATTTCCTTTCTGTCTGAAACAGAAACAAATGAAGCAAATGTATTTTATCCATATTACTTTTTAAATAGTCGTTAATTAGCATAAACAGCATCCTATAAAGTCCGTATGAAGAATTATTAGTTACCAAACTGAGTCTAAGAAAGACAGACCATGGGAAATTAAGTGCATTTCGAAAATCTTAATAATTTGCCCTTATGANCCAAACTGAGTCTAAGAAAGACAGACCATGGGAAATTAAGTGCATTTCGAAAATCTTAATAATTTGCCCTTATGAAGAAACTGGTGACGCTGAAATGAGCATCATTCGATTCTTTACAACGTTCAGGATGAGCATATAATATCGATGAAACGGTAATTTGGCTACTAAATGGAAGGTGAGGGACGCCAGTACTAGGGAACCATGCAGGGTTAATAATAATGCAACTCTTTTCCCATGAGTCAGCCTGTCTGAAATTCACTGGGTATGTTTGTTACCATGTTGGCGGAATTGAAATTACCAGTTTCGTACAGCGAATATTCCCCATTCACTTGAACATACCAGAGGACTGGTAACGAGAGGCCATAAACAGTAGACGTACAGGTGAAGTCATACGGCAGATTTCGGTACAGTAAATCCCCTTCATCCGCACGAAGGGACGAAATCCCTATTCTTAGTCGGGAGTTGATCGGCAAAGAATTGATGTTTTCGTAAAGAACTTTAAAAACATTCGATTTCGGCTATTATTTACTTATTATTATGCATAGAAATTATAAATCCTAACGCTAAGCATTATGTTAAGAGCTAAGGTGGTCTGGTTATGTCATTTGCAAATTACCGAAGTTAGCCTTTGCTTTAATTACTAAAATATTTAAACGGCGGTCACAGTATATGTATATACCTGTGACCTATATCTATCTAGGTATTTACAACTAAATGATAATATATGTGTCGTGTTTTAGGTAATAAATGAGTCACATGTACTAGACTATATAAATATAAATGATAAGTGTATCAGAAGCAAACAGTTAAAAAATTGGTAATAATTATTTAATTATCCCAAAATTCCGTTTTAGAAAAAATGTCAAATATTTTTTGAGGTTGTTTTCTGCTTTGATGATGACATAGGGTAGCCATGCAGATAAAAATGTGTCATTTTGTACCTTTTTATAATCAAATATTTCTTGAGGTTGTTTTCTGCTTTGATGATGACATAGGGTAGCCATGCAGATAAAAATGTGTCATTTTGTACCTTTTTATAATCGATGTACATGCATTATTATTATAATCGCCACTGTAAGCAACAGTGTAATAAATAATATCACATAAAATAGGTACGATAATAATAATTGTTATCTGGTCTTATAATTAGCTTATGAAAATGTTACTCAGGATAATTTATGTTATATACAAATTTTATTGAAAACTGAGGTAGAAATCTTTTAATTTTGGAAAACTTATATTCTGTGTCGTATCTAGCCTGGGAAATAAGGTAGGTGCCTAAAGAAAGCAGAATAAAAGATGATATTATTAGTGCCCAAGGAAAGGTCACTAATAATATCTCCCGCCCCTCTCTGATAAAATTTCGTTCTACCCAAACTTACCAATATTGCCATCGAGGTCCACAAAATACTCCTTCACCAAAAGCACATCTTGAAAATAACAGAAGAGTATCCCGCTGGAGTAAACTGAATCTACGCGAGAACAACTTGTCTGATCCCGATCAACACCGTGGGGACATTGAACATAATGTCCGTCTTTTTGTTTTTTGAAATCCAAACAATCAATCTATATCCAGATTTAATTAACGTCAAGTTTTACCCCAAAATTTATTTCTAACAATAGGTTACATCTTAAAGACCGTAAGAACACAGGTATATAGGTAAAATTACATTAGCACTCTACTCTCTACTACTGCGCGTCGTGTCATTTTTGTATTTTTACGTTATTCATTTTTATATGTATTTATCCTATATAACTATCCTATATTCTAGTTCTGGTTTATATTATGAATGTTAATAACAAGTGAGCTAGTGACTAGTGACATAGTCAACAGTCAATACATCATCTTGTAAAAAATTGTTTGTATATAAGGAAATAAGTACCTAATCATAAGGTTTAGCTTGGTGCAATATGAGTCCTTCAGTATCTACCTACCTTTGATGTTTTATGACATATTCGCAACAATTTTGATTCGACGGGATTGTTTGTCTTCACGTTCAATAGTTTAATAGTAGGGGAAAAATTGTCACATGCCCGAAAGTTTTCCATAAAACAATCGGCTGATGAACCCGTAAAATTTAATACCATTCTTGGTTCGCATCCACTTTTTTTGCTTTCTGCTTCTGCAAATAAACGAGGAAAGAAATGAAAATTGTAGAATAGTATTTAAAAAGTTATTCAAAAACTATACTAGAATTTACCAATAATTGGCCTACGTAGTATCAAAGTGTACGAAATTGTCCAAAGTGCATTCGCATTAATGAACACTTAAAATTAAGTTCAGTTTACATGCAAATGGAATTTTCTAACTGTAACCCAAATACACTTATCCGGCCTGAAAAGCCATGCAAGAACGCATAGGTATACTACTTGTACTTAATAAATTACATGTAGGTACTTATACCTGTTTCTTCCAAAGAAATTAATGCATCCTCAGATACTTTCTTGTTTCTATTATCCACAGCATCAGCTTGGCATTTCATCCGCCTATCTTTGGTGCATACATCGCTGCAATTACTATTTAAATTCGTATCTCGGCATTTTAAAGTGAATCCAGTTTGGGGGTTGAAAGAAGCGCAATCTTGACTGACTTGAACATATGAATTGACTTCCTTTTCTGACTGCAGAAAATTAGACATACCTACATATTCTTTTTATTTAAATTTTTATCAAAGTAATATCAAAGCTTAATTAGATGTAACTAAGTATCAAAAACAACACTTATGGGATAGTGGTGGTGAATTGGTGAATGTGGTGATATGGAAATGTGGGATAACCCATTGTACATAATAAACGTTATATAATTTTTTATGTTTTTGTTAGAGTATTACCCAAAGTGTAATTTTTGTTGCCCTAGACAGAGGACGGCAGGGCAAAATATATTCATCCGCTTCAGATTTTGATTTCATAGCAACCAATAATCTTTGATCAGAAAAGATCATTAGTGATGGGGATGACCTGGACAAAGATGAGTCATCTAAAAAAAACAGGATGAAAATAATAATCAAAATTCGATGACTAAACACATTTTTAATATTTCAGTCTATTATATATTTAGTTAGACTGCTCTCACATCCCATATAATATTATCACATCAAATATTACTATAGTAATATGTACAAAAGTAACTACACGTTTATAAAAATTAGAACATTTGCGTGGGACGGGAAAAGATGTCTTACCTTCATAATATATGTAAAATGATGTCTGCATTGATTTATTGTTGATTGCAAAAAAGGTGTATTTCCCAACGATATCGGATTTGAATCCTATTCTTGAATACTGAGCAACATATTTAGCTTCATCAGTTTCGTTTCTCCACTCCGGCACAAAATATAAAGTCGACTCAGCAGGCTGTAGTTTTATTACATAAAACAATATTTATTTATCTATACATCTATTAAGCGTTATACTTACATAGTAATTAGGTATACCTACCTAAGTAGAATTATGTTATCTTTATCTCCAATAATTTATTTTGGTACATGTAAAAATAAAGTGCTTAAAAATAAATAAATGTAAATAATGATTTTACTTTAATTCCATCAAAGTCCATATCAAGAATGTATGGGGCTGAGCATTCAAAAACTATCCCAGACAAACTAGAAGAGCTGGTTACGAAAGTGATCTCGTTGCTTCCGTCGACACATCTAACCTTTGGGGTCATTATTGCATGGATGACACATCGTGGATAAATAGTGTTGTTTGAGAGCGCTAGGCATTCGTCATTTAAATAGTGCACATCATCACTTAAAAACAATGACAAATATTTTGAATAAAATACAAAATTTTAAAGTATTTACTACTATCTGTACGTCCATATTTAGACCCTAGAAAAACCAAATCACCACCAATTCTTTTTGGATCCAATTCTGCCCAAATTATTTCGAATCAGGAGGCTCTCCTTTATGTGGCTGTTAATTCAAACTACCTAACACTGAACACATGTCATAAGAAATACTACACAAATTTTTAACGTGAATCCTAGGAATCGCAGTTTTCAAGTGAAAGACAAAATGGAAGACAATGCATGCTTGAAGAAGAGTTTGCATAATTAAAGGAAGTTTTTGATAGGAAAATAATATTATGATATTATATTATTATAGTCTTCATGAGCCTGCATATATAAAATTTACCATACAGTACTACTCAAGTAGTTGATAGTTTGATTAATTGATAGTATACATGTATAATAACATATTAACACGATTTTACTACACGATATAATAATAATATTATTATTTTGGTATATTGGGTATAACTGGTAAGTCCAATAATTTATTATATTATGGTTAAATAAGGAGTAATTACGTTGTCTGATAGTCTGATTCATTTTTACATTTGTCTTGTTTACCACAACCACAAGTCCACAAAAAGTTCTGTATTGTCATTTCCAGTGTTTGATTAGATTGATGGACATTTTGTCACAAACTTATTGGTTTGACCCACTCTGCCCGTACCTACTCAAAATAAGAGGAGTGCATGGATGGACACAAATCTTTCAATTTTGGTACATTTGTTCATGGGATCAGGTGTGAGTGGTGTATTGTTAGGATGGGGTCATTCGGTTATTCTCTTTTGGCCGAGTTACTTTTTACATTTGTATTTTGCAACAGTTCATTTAAGATATCCTACTCACTGATATTCAGAACACAAAAATACATGCATGTCAAGTGTTTATTTAAGATCTGCGGTTAAATGCAACTCTTGATAAATTCATAGACTAGATAAATTCATAAATGAAAAAATCCCTAAAAGGTCACAATTTTGTCCACAGACGTCACAGACAAAGGCACAAGTCAGTGTATTTACCACTACCTATAGGTATTAGGTACTTAATAAATTAATAATCGATGATTTGGGCATTTTGTATTAGGTATATTTACTATAAGTAATATATATTTTGCACCTCTAACCGATGAAAAATTCCATTAAAATTGTCAGACATTTTTCCGATTAATAATTATTTAGAAAACCACTTCTATATTCTAAAGTATATGCTAAACTTCATGGTACCTACTGCTTGACTGGTTCTTAGCATATTATAGCTCTTAGCATATAATATTATTATTGGTATAGCGTTCAGCAGCGGTGTGGTCATATGCATGCCACGAAATTATAACGCGTTTTCCTTTATTTTACCTAACATCCCGTTTCCCCAAGATACACCGTAAACTCCGTATTGTATTATCTTTTTATTGTATCAACAACATCACAAGTCTTAGAAGACCCAGGGGACGTGCCAAAGTATAACAGAAAAAATCAGTGGGTATACCATATTATACAGATTTTAGACAAACTGTTTTTGCACATTTTGCTCTTTTGAGATTTTCGATAAAACTTTTACGACTACTCTTCTATAAGAGGAGAATCGATTTGAATTAAATGCACGTTTCACATGTAGTTTTATCACCAGTCACTTGTTCGAACCTAATTCATGCCATATCGGCTTCTCACCCTTAACTACGCTGAATTATGTCTATTGTAGGTCCCCCGGGTATCATATCCGGACAATCCGGGAGTTTGAATGAAAAATATCAAGGCACTCATGAGTTATTGCCTATTACGCAGGATGGACGGATGTGAAGTTCCTTCCTATAAGAAGTAAATGCAATAATATTTATAATTATGTTACGAAGTTTTATACTATGACAAGAAAATAAAATAGGTAGTGTTATTTTTTAATTATTACTTTATTATTCGGTTATAGTATACATTACATAGCATATATCTGTAGCTAACATAGGATATATATACCAAAGTAGATTCCAACATGAAATGTTGAAAATGTAATCAAATAGGACGCATGAAGACATGAAGTATTACTTGTATAGCTTTGAGCGGAAAATACATAAATAGATAAAAAAATTGTGCAGATTAACGACGACGTCTTCCAAACAGGGATATGAATTTATTGAAATGATTTGTAACCTCCTCTACAGGTTTTTTGATTACGTTTTGCAAAGAATTAAGATTTCGTACTGGTACTGGTAAGTGTTGTAAGGTTTCGTACTGTAAATATTTGCTGGTGGCCTCTTGTCTTAAGTCTTGTCGCTCGTTCATGAAGTAATTAACGAACTTAGTAGCTTCCCACGCCTGCTGTCTTGTACAGAGCTTGCATTGTCCAGTTTTGAACCGAAGAAGTATTCGTGCTACAATAACAAATTCGAGTTAATTCAAATATTTCTATGTTCTATTGTAAAAAAAAAATTAAATTATGATAGAAATCCATGTACCCTTGACCCATTCTCCAACTTCGTCACATTCACCACTACGAAGGACACACTCAATCAGAAAATCCATCTTTTCTGGATCATTTCTGTAATTTTCGAAATCCAGCTCAATTTCCGGCTGATAATATGCTTCAGGTACAAACAAACTGAAGGTATAGTGAGCGGAACTCAACATTAATAGGGCCACAATAATTACATTCCTCATTTTCTGATAGTTTTTACTGACAAATGATTTGATGCGCTAGCTTTGAGACTGATTTACTGTAATAACTACATCGAATTTCTTTTCACCACCCATTTTATACCTACCAACCATAGTATATTGTCATCGATAATGCTGTATTGAATTGCGTATATACTACCTAACTATCAATACTAGCTAACCGGTAGGCCATATCACTGGTACATCGGACGAAAATTATCAGCTTCGATTAGCTAGTAAGTGGTAGGTATTTACGCATTTTTAGTGCTAAATTTTATAGTTGAATTTTATAGTTGATGTCCTTAAAGTTAGTTATCATCGTCATATAATGTAGCATTGTGGTCTTTTCACATGTGGTTAGTATGTGACTTCATTTCTCCTTTTATTCATTTTAGTACAGAAAAACTTGCGTAAGTATTTATTATATTATTTTCGTCATAACATCATCATAACCTCATATTCATAAATTCATAACTCTTGGAACTTGGAATTGGAACTATCGGGATATGGATGACTCAAATAGACCTTATCTTACCTAACGGCATCCGCTACGATTGCATAAAAATGAAATATGAAAATGGACACTATTCCATTGCACGAGATTAAAAAACGATTTAGTATGACAGTTTAGAAAGTGGAATTGAAACTGTATTTATTTAGTCTAACATAATAAATATTTGTCTAGATACAAGGTAAATAAATTATGCGTCTACTTTATTTAATTTCCCACAAACACTAAACAGTGTACTCCTACTCCTAATCCTCCTAATATCACTTTTAGCCTATTTTCATATTTTTACCATACCACTGCAGTCACTAGTCACTGCACTGGTTTGGTAAATGCCTTTAATGGTAAAAATGCAATTTAATGGTAACAATTAGCGTCAATAACTTAATAATAATTAGGATAATCATATAGTGCAATTCATAGTCGTAATAATTTTCATTTAATAAATTATATTTAAGCTTTAAAAATTTTGTTTCCAGCAATAGATTATAAAACAGTTCAATTGTTAATTGTATTATGCATTAGACGAAATAAATATTTGAACCTTTACGGTGTAATTCAAGAAAAGGATATTTTTTAACTTCACGAATCACCTTATCTAGTCGTGAAACACGTATTTCAACAAATACAAAGTGTGAAGCTGAAGGCAGGTTGCTTTCTTTAAAATTACACTAGCTGATTTTTGATAAATTCCATATTCATAAATTCTCCGAAACAGTCCAAAATCCGAGATTTTTACGTGACCATCATTGTCCAAAATTATATTTCTTGTAGCCAAATCGTCATGTACCACCTAGACACATTATTAATTATTATTGCGTAGTGATTACTGTCATTTTAATAATCAATTATCGTTAAGTACCAGTTGGATAAACATAGTAGTAAGGTAATGAACGATACTATGGAGCTTCGATGTTGGTACTTGCCTGTTTGCTAGCCAGGTAACTCATTCCATTCGATATTTGATATGTATGCTCAATTTATCAAATCGATACTTAAAATGACATGAGAATAGGATTCCGATGTATTCTGTTAGCCACTAAAGAAAAACAGTTTGAAAATTCTGATGAATGGATGAAAGGACAAAACAAACCTGTGTTTTATATTTTTCTGAGTAGTATATCTCTAAAACTCCCATGTAGCAAGTTATTTAGGGGCTAACAAATAAGTTGATTGCACAACCTTGTGGTTCAGTCAGAAACCATTATGTTAGTACTTTGTACTGTATAAAGCGAATAAAATTCAGAGTAGTATTTCCAATGTCTTCAATGATTTCGCAAGTGGGCTCTTCTCGGTCACTGAGGTACCCCTACGTCATACGTAATCAACAAAAGCCATTTGGTACAAACCTCTTGTTACAAAAATGAATGCAATTATTAGGTTTATCTTTAACTTATTTATTTTCTATTTATTGGTATTGCATGTAGTGGTGTCATATGTTCACTTTTAAGTTTTATGTTCTTAAAAATTGGGGTTCTAATTTCCAAATATAATAAAAGGACTATTTAAAAGTCACAAGTTGTTACTTATATTGAATTAATTTTTCTTTAATTCATATAGGAATACTAACAAAAGTTTTACAGGTATATTCACCTTGAAACAGTAGTATTGTTAATTATTATTTTCCTATACTATACATACAATTGTTCAAGTCAGTGGAGTAATATTATTATCATTAAGAGTACATACAATGAATTTTTTCCCAGGGTCACAATTATCATTTTGACCATCCGCAGTGGCAGATTGTTTAAAAAGTTTGGATACCCGTGCCCGTGCCCGTGTCGTACCTTTTTTGATAGAGCAATAGTTAGGGTTATCTCTGTGTTTCTTTTCGTGTTTACGTAAGTAGGTGGCACATGTAAATCTTTGTTTACAGAAAGAGCAATCGTAGACTTTAATGACATCTTTGTGAAATCGTAAATTATGCTTGTACAAACTGTGAGAATGTTTTAAAAATACATTACACTTCTCACACTTGACAGCCTTTACTCCTTTCTCCTTCATCTCCTTGTGAAGTTTAATATGGTGAGCCAGAAGACGTTTCAATTTGTACGATTTTCCACATTCTGCACACGTAAACAAATCCTCCCCTTGATGCTTTTCTTGTCTGTGTTCCTTCAATGCATTCATGCCCACAAATTCTAAGGGACATTGTTCGCACTTAAAACTACGCTCTACGAACTTGCCCTTTGCATGCTTTTTTAAATGACACTCAAAAGAGCTTGGTAAATCGAACGTTTTCCCACATACTACGCACAAATAAGGAGTAAAGTTTTCGGAGTGGGTAGCCATGTGTTCGGTGTACATCTGTTTATTCTTGTACTTCTTGCTGCATTTGTCACATCTGTACATCATCCGGGGACCATAATGGTATAATTTTTTATGCTGGGCTAAATTGTAGTTCACAATCATTTTATTACAAATGGGGCACTCTACCCTTTTCCTGTATTCATCACTATGCACAGTCATCACATGCTTTGACAAAGTCCTTTTCGGCATCATCTTATCACAGTGTTGACATTTAACATTCTCATAATGCCTAGGCAAATGAACGTTTTGGTAGTGAGCGACACTTCTCATCTTCTTTCCACAAATTTTACATTCACATTTGTCTTCTTTGGATTTTGAGTTTCGCTTTTGTTTTTCACCTTTCTCTTTTCGCACTTTACGCTTGGAAATTTCCTTAGTATCTGAATCAGACTCATTTGGTTCATATGTCTCGTCTTTTAGATCATTATCTATGAAATAAAAATATTGCGCACATTTAGAGCACTGTCAAAAATGTTAAATAAATAATACAAAATGACATACTTAAGATACGATAATAAACTTTTAATTATTTAGAATTAGTCTTCCTTTCAATCAATTTAATATCCCTTTCGCATATTTTTAAAAGATTTGGTGATTTTATGAGATAAATAGATATGATATCTAACCCAAAATTTTACGAGGTTTTCGTTTTTTTCCGGCATCACTTCTTTTTACTCTATGAATTCTCCGTTTCTTTTTCCCTTCATTAGAATAGGCAACTGGATCTTTAAATTGCTTATCTGACAGCCTCTCCAATTTTACGAACAACTGTCTTGATCTTAAAGAATATTTTGCAACAACATCGGGTGCGGAACTCTCCTCTTCTAACTTTAAATGAGATTTGGGTGGAGAACTTTCGCCAATATCTGGCACGAACTTTTCTTCAATCTCTACTTCATCATCAAGTTTTTCTTTTGCAGGAATATGAAAGTTTTCGAACAGATCATCATCGTCATTGTAACCGTCATCAGGTGGAGAATCACAATCGTCATTCATATCTTCTTCCGGTGTCGTCTGGTGATGTGGTTCATTTTCCCATGTTGTCACGGGACGAATTTCTGGTTCCAGTGCCAGCACAGGACGTTCTTCTCTCTGTTGGCGAAATGTGTTTATTTTTTGGACAATTGACGAAGGGTGGCACACATTTTCAAATCTTTTATGAGCCGTGAAATTGTTGGACAGAAGTTTTGTACATAGAACGCAAAGAGTAATAGACGAGCCAGTATTCCCGCATTGGAAATTGTCTTCTGGGTGACTTTTAGAGAATTTTTCTGAATATGTCAGGAATTCAGTCCAGGAAATCCCATATATGTAAATAAGGGCATCAATAATTTGGATCTCGTCAGGACTTGGTCCATAAAAGTCTTTAGTTTGAAAAGATGTTCTGCTTGTTCCATTTTCCAGTTGCTGCTGACAGTTTCCACAGATTAGGACGTTGTCCCGAGTGTTAACTGGGAAGTCCATTGTGTTATTATTTCCTTGTTAAACTCAGTTGTTTTCTATACTTGACGCCTTGAAGGGCTTCTGCAAAAACAGGAAAAATAAATAAATACCAATAAACAATAATAACTCTGACACTTTTATGAATGAATGACTTTGGCCATGTGATTGATTTAACTTATTTCTACTAACAAATCCCGAGAAAAAGAGGAAGTTTTGGAAAAAAATAAGCGAAAAATACGAAAATTTTTCAGCGCTTCGCGCAGATTGTGCTAATTTTTATTCAATATTTTATACATTTTTGAAATCGCATTATACTAAAAATATAAGAAATTTTGGCGATTATGACAGTATATCAATTTATTGCCTGGCAAAATCAGGGAATTTTTTTTCGGCCAGCAGGGAATTTTTTCGGGTTACCAGGGAGAAAAAGTTTTTTCCACCAGCGATTAATGTAATGGAAATTCTACTACTAATTACTGGTTGTTGACACTTTTTAATGATCGATATGATAAGTAAAAGCACATTTAAAAATCACAAAACAGTAGACAATTTTGAATTTGACAGAAGTCAGCTGTTGCATAGGCAGTACGTACCTTTTCACCTCGACTTCAGTCGCCCATCAAATCAGGGAATTAAATAATATTTTGCGGCTTTATATTCAATTGATGACGGTATCATAAATTTTCAAAACGGTACCACAGCAATCCAAAAAACCAACTGAAATCAGATGTCTTAAACAGGAATAAGTAGATTTTTCTGAGAGCTGTACTTTCGTATTTAGCGGTTACAACAATTTTTAACAGCTAGAGACAGAGTGTTGGTATAATAATGTAACGTATGGGTTTGGGGTGAGTTGATGAGTTGATTCGACCAAGCAGTTAGTAGGGGAAGCAATCGGGTCGTCGTCAGGCCAGGCAGGGCAGGGTCAGGGCAGGGTCAAGTCAATGTAGTCGTCCACCATTATTAAAGCAAAATGCTACTGCAAAAAATTGCATCTTACTATTTATTTTAAATGTATTGAAAAACAGTTTTATCCAATTTCAAAAATATAATTAATTATTTCTGTTCAGGATTAAAAAAGTGAATGCCAATAATATTTTCTCAAACTAATAACAATGTGCAGCGTTAATGAATTTAATGAGACCATTTAAACATAATTGACATTAATGTTTTGTTTATTTCTTAATGGTTTATAATTTTTATATATTTAATTTGTAACGCTTTTGTACAACACTTCATCTAGGAATCAAGGAATTAAGAAAACAATAAGTAGAGGACCTATGAATAAAACATAATATTTGCATTGGAATAGCCACAGGAATTAAATCCCCAATATTAGATTGTCTATAATTAAAAAAATACCAAATGAATATTAATATTACGTACCATTTTGAGATTATTAATATATTTTTTTGATAAAAAAATAACATGGTTATATAATAACCATGTTATTTTATCTGAGTGGATAAACCCTATTAAAGCATTAGGAACACTTACTTTTTATCTAATAGTAACGTGTGGTCATCGATTTTCATTGCTTTTTTTGTGTTCGGATATATAAACTAAGAAGATAAAATTGGTGTTATTTCAACATCAGGGTACATTGGGTCAGATTTTTCGAATTCTGCAAATTGCTCTGGCTCAGTAATCAAAAGGGCTTGCCCTTTCTTGTTTAGAAATGCATAATATTTTGCAGGCCAGTCCACAAAAGCAGCCAGGGGGTTCCCTTTAAATGGAAAGCGATTCCAATGAAAAGGTCCGATTAAAATACATTCCTGATTACTGCATCCTTCGTTTGAACGCAAAAATTCCAAAAATTGTGGAATATTAGCATGTGTTTCTGCTTCATCGCGGAAATGCAAAACTAATACTTTTGTTGGATTAACAATAGTACAAATCCTCTTCACATCTAACAAAGAGTAGCCACTCAAAATGAGTTTTTCCAGATTGAAATCCGTCCTCTCGTTGACACAAGTGACTTTGATATTTCCAAGTTTAAGTCGTTTGACGGTGTTAGGGATCCAATCAGAATTTATTGCAGGTTGTTCATTGTCTCCCATCAAATAAAGATTCACTAGGTTTGGAAATTCCAAAAATTTTATAATGGCTGAAAGAACATTCGGTTGCAAGCCAGTCAGCGTCAAAGAATGGACATTATCCAAGATAATTTTTGTGGTGGGCAAGTTGGAACATGATATTCCATAAGCACTGTGAATTCTGAGTTTTACTAATGATCGAGGCAAGGCAGAAATATCAATCGCCTGAAAGTAAAGATGGAGTTCCTTGATTTTCATTTTTGTTTCTTCTAAAAATGGTTGATCATCCATTATCAACTTATTCACAGTCCAAGTGCAGTTTTTCCAGTTGGCCAATGTTATATCATTCAGCCGAAGATAGTCAAGATCCAAATTCCCCTGTAAATCCAAAGAAAGTTTTGTGTTTTCTATACGGTGGTCCGAATATTCCAGATGAATATATTTTGCTTCGGACAAATCAACAATGTCATTGATACAAAGCAGATCTGGGATCTTTTTCCCTTCTTTGAAAAATACCACATCCGACAATTTCAATTTTATCGGATGGAATTGGAATGGGTCTTGGAGATTGATTTGACATCTTGATATTGACAATTCTTTCACATAGACAAGAGCGCTACTGTGAATTATTGTTCGTCCTCTTGGTGAGCCCATAACTTCTAATCTTGAACGGTGTCTAGCATTTGCTCTTGTGAGGGCTAAATTGGCTATCCAGGGAGTTATGTCAAAACTTTCAACCCTTTTTCCCCCAAGTGTCAAATATAAATTCTCTAGTACAAGATCTCTGATGTTTTCGTGTTCAGATAAGAAAAATTCTGATAATTCTTCAACGGTCCATGGGTAGTGGATGCTGTAACCAGAAATACTGAATGCTGTAAACGGCATAGCCTCCAGTGTCTCAGAAAATCGATTCAAAAAATTTGAGGGGCTGAAAAGAATCTCCCTGTCCAGTTGACCAACGTTATTTTTCAGAAAAATAACTCTTGAACGACTTCTAAGAAGAGATTGACCTACCGCATTCCACGCTGGGCAAACGTAGCGGCAGTTTTTTATATCTTCGAGACTCAGATATTTAAAAATGCATCCGATAACCTATAATAATAATACAATTTTGAATTTACTTACTCGTTGACTCTTACACAAAAAATTTAGTATCTTTACTTGACTATTGCTTTTATTACTGTCAATCAAATGGTCAACGCTTACCGGAGCAAGTTGTAATGGATTTCTGGAATTTTCATTCAATCTTAGGATGGGATTATTCCCGATAGCATTTCCTCCAAAATGTTGCATTTCGTCATTCATTCCTGAAAGGAAAACATGAACTTGTATTATAATTAGCATTTCCAATGTACGCGGTCATCATGATATACAGACCCCAGGCCGAGGCACGAGACCCAATAACACATTGCATAACTATAGGTACCTAATGCATTGTCTCAATTTCCAATCACCTCGAAAAACTCGCAACTCCCAATCCAATAACATGGTTTATAGGGTTTATTTATAATAATATTAAAATAAATAAAAGATAAAGAAAGAGCTATATAATAGGTAGGTACTTTTTCCGCCTCTCTATTAATTGGGTAGGTATTTGTGGTTATAAGCGTGAGATTATATTAATTAACCTCACTTTCGTTTTTTATGTAATATACCGGACAGAATTTACCAATAATATATATAACGTTACACGAGAAGTATCAAATGGGATAGTTTTGGTATAACTGAATATGATACTTACGATTTTATCCCTATCGCTTTCAGTGATTCATCCTTTTTCAAAACAAGAAATGTAAATTGTTGAAAAAAGTGGAAATCCTGGGCAGCCGGTTTAAACGCTGTTAAATCTTCCACAATACTACTAGACTCATAAAGTAAATATTCGAAAGTTGTCTGAATATAATTCTGATGTGAAAATGGAGTGTACTTGTTTGTGTCGCTTGAGCTTAGCTTTAAGCTGTCGTATACCGTAAAACTGCTATTGGACAATCTGGGGTCCTTATAATCTACAATCCTACTCCAACGGCAGTTTTACGAATAAGGCCTCTTACACCATTATTGGGTGGGATCTATCATCTATCTCCATTGGGTTGGTAGTAGTTGGAGCACATTTGGCTCTGTAGTTGTACTTTGTACCAATAAAAATTATCCTGGACAATTAAATAGAATTCATTTTAGAAAGCAAAAAAGATTAGTCGCTGCTCTCTCAATACAATTAAATAGGTTATTACTTAATATTAGTAATACAACATAATAATAATATTTTTCTGTTAAAACAGTGGTTAAGAGTAATATCCAACTACATTCAAAGTTTTGCATGATAATATTTCTTACATCCAGTTGTTTTACATGTGGGATACATAACATGGGGTTACATTAGAAGTTTTACGGTGTACCCAACTCTTTTAGTCGTCGTAATCAGTTAGCTGTGCTCATGATATACGAGTCAGTCTTCAGAATCATATTACATCTAACTTTATCGATCCACCATTCTGTACGAACGAAAACAAGTGAGCAACAGGAGCAAGGCATCTTGCGTCTGTGCGTCTGAAGATTCTGTGAATCCGAGAATATTATACTGGCCCAGAAAATAGCAGAATAACAGATAATGAACGCTATAAGCATGTAGGGTATATATTTATGCTATATACAAGTAGATTTGCTTTTATATCTTTTATGGATTCTTAGAAATGTCATAAGGAAAGTGGAATATACATACATACATAAATAATAGCGTTTCTTCCAATTTCCTATTTCGGCATGAATTGCTGAGTCTGCAAAAACAAACCTACCGCAATCCACTGCGTGTTACTTCCTCTACACATAATTCACATAAATATTACCTTACATGAAAGTGAACTATGTGTATAAACACTGCTTATAATAGGAACATAAGTAGGTATAGGTGGATATACTATTATTTCTCTCATCCTGTTGGATGGAGGCTGCCTCATTCTTCATTTATTTGTATCTCTGCTCTGGTGGCTAGAAATATTGATTCCTTTATCGCACCGTTTGCTATTTTCTATTTTTTATTGAGTTATTTTGGACCGAAGAACGGCGAAGTATAGAAACGAATGCTTTTATTATGCAATGAAATCATACGTTTCCCACAAAAGCTACAAAAAGATTTAAAGTTGTTTGGCTGGTATACATAATGGAATGAGAAAAAGTATTTTAGGAAAGTTAGTAATCCTTAAAAGTCATTTTAATTATGTAGGCTAATATAAAACTGTGAACGTTAATTTAGCAGTTGCTGCGTGTTACGAAGATAAAAATACAATTCAGTATGTACGTACACGTGTTTGTAAGCATTTATAGCCTTCTATCTTATCTAAGTTATCTATTTTCTTATGATGCACATAATACGTTTTTAATTTAGATATTGGTAACCTTACTTTTAGTAAGGAATAATCCTATTATTAGAATTTAGATGTAGATACTGTAATAAGAATTGCGAATGTAGTTCCAATAATACTAATAAGGATATCCACGTCTATATTATTAAGCACAATGTCATATTATTATTACAGGATAATTATGATCTGTAAATTATATATATTACCTTGTAGTTAATTCTTAAATAATAATTAAATAGGATATTTCAGAAATTATAAATATCTGCACGTAAAAAATAATGTCAGTGCTAAATAGGTAGCAGAGATGAAGCGAGACGTCAATTCATTTGCATACTACATTTGTATACTATCTATTGGCTCTCAAACTCACATTCATATTTGCATATAACATCCAAATATAAATCGTTTTATATGCATAATCGAATAGCAGTGATGCTTATAATTGACTGACAGTACATAATAAACTTCTTTATGCATTTACTCGGATGTATGAGGACATTAAGCTACAGCAGTAACCGCAGAGCCCCCCCCCC
>JABASI010002505.1:0-19479 GCA_019776505.1 Tomocerus nigrus
TAATGTTAATAATAGTCAAAGTAAAATAACTGCTGCGGCGCAATGTTAATATTTATAGTCAGCGTAAAATGTGTAATAGTCGATAAGGTTGCCAAGCAATCCTTGAACGCTGCTCTTAAGGTAACTTTAATTAATTAACCATGCCATGTTACTACAACCTACTGCTACTTTCTTACACCTGTTTACCACAGTTTATTAGAAATGTAAATATTACATTAACTCTGACAGACTCGTGACATTATGTAGTTCATTTACCCATTGTAATTTGCATTTTACAGATATTTTATGCGAGCCGAAAACAAATACTATGCAAATTTTATATGATTATTGATGGTGATTATCAGCACGTAAGAATGTAGACACTTTTGACTTGCAGTTAGTAGTGAAGACTTGTTTAAAATTAAAATTACGGCACGTCCCGTTTCAACTCTGTACAAATTGTTCGTCTCTGTTAGTATAATAAAATTAGATGATGCGACAATTCGACACATTCCATACAAATAGTACCTACACCTACCTGAAGAATGTAATTTTTAACGTTAATGAACGCAAAAGAAATTGCTTTTAATCTATAGCTTTAATTATGTTGATCCTGCATTGGAAAATTTATTGTGGAAGACGCAACCAATGGATTTGTGTCTAATTCATTTAAAATTGTATTGACATAACTTAAAAGATGTAACTTAGGACGATGTGTTAGCACGATACATGTGACACTCCTGTTCTGTATGAAGTAAGCATGCAATTAAGATGCCTTGCATGAATTAGCGTATAATTTTGAGGAGCTAATCTGATTTTATCCATGTCCATGAGTGACTTTGACATGGGCATTAGAATGTAGAGTATAATTGTTTAAATATGCAGTGAGATGATGCTATCTGTTTTGTCATTATGCAAATGACTGTGTACATTCGAGAAGTCTATTGGAAAACAATAAATAATGGATATTCACCAGGAGTTAAATAGGAAAATTATAAATTTTAAAGAATTTATAATTGCAATTAGCTACCTACTCATAATAAATAGGTTGGAGCATCCAACCTCTATATATGTAAGTAGTATATACTTATTGTGGTTGTTAGAAGATAAATCAAGGAGAATATTTTTAAGCAGCTCATTTTGTATTAGGTTTTGAAGAAGATATCATCGAAGAATGTGTATTGGTAGTAGGTACCTATAGTTAAGCACTACATTGTTATGTAGTGCACTACTTTTGTTAATTTTCTAGAGATATTTACGATGTAGATATGAGAAGAGCGTTCAAAACAAAATGTGACTCAAACTAGATCTTAATTACCATTTGGAACAACCTTCTGTTTATATTAGATTAGAGTAGGCATTACGACTGTAGAAGTCGAAGGGGATTGTTATAGCAGAGCTAACATTTAGTACGAGTCACATTTCCAGATAGTTTATTTGTTAATGAAGTCAGAAGTGTGAGAGAGAGGACAAACACTGTTAGTTAGTTAGTTAGTTAGTTAGAGCGTATTTTGCTGTGTATCTAGGCTAATAAGTGAGCTTATTAATATTAGTTGTGGGTTGAGCTAAGGTGAGGAGAGAATAGAACATCTCTATAGAAGGTATGTCTATGTCATCACTTGTTATCTTTCAAAGATTGATTTTTAAAATTAACTTTTACTACTTATCACTATTTGCGTCAGAAAATCCTTTCTGCCCGAAAATAAAAATAATCACAAGAAAGAAATATACAACAAATAGATAAATAAGAATAACAGTTCGATAAAAGACATTTCAAATTAGATACTGAGATAAATGTAAAATAGATTTCCACTGGGAATGGTTAGAAGATTAGAATGGAAGGTAGGAATGGGAGAATACGCAGTCCAAGACTCGGGAGGACCGAGCTTAAAGATTTCTACGAAGGAGATTGTAGGGTAAGGAAAATCAGCAAGGCATCCATCTATAAACATTTGCAAAAATATCTAATCTTCAAAATCGTTGAGTAACAGCTTGATCAAGTGCGAGATGAAAACCATCCGCGAAACCCTGAGGATGAAACATGGGATATGGATGATCACAAAATAAGTCTGAAGAAACTGCTTTTGCGTTATCGAAGCAATATTAGAAATGTAAATTTTACGGATTACGCCCTTTTCCAAAATTTCTCGAAGAATTATGCGTTAAAATTAATTTTCTATTCTAATTAAGGGTCTGACATCAAAGCAAGTGGTTGTCAATCGTAGGATGTTCGGTGAGAATGTTTTGACTCCTCCTCCAAAACCATCCGAGTTATTGCGTTTTGTCAAATCCATAACTCTTGGATTGAATTTACTGATTTGGATTTGTGCCATGCTCAGTTTTAGTCTTTATGTGTCTCAGTATTTTTATACAGAACACATCTCCAATGATCACGTAAGTCAATAAAAAAATAAGAATTAATTATGAAAATATGAGTTATATTTCCTATCAATTATTTTTGACACATTTAAAAAACGTTTTTCACAGTTGCTATTCAGTGTAGCATTAGTACTCGTATGCTTCATATCTGGATTTTCATTCTACTACCAAGAATACAATTCTGACAAAATCGTCGAGTCTTTTGCAAACATGGTTCCTAGATTTGCACTGGTGAAAAGAAATGGCCGACTGGCCGAGGTTAATGTTCATTCTTTAGTTTGCGGTGATATTGTGGAAATTAAGTATGGAGAAATAGTTCCTGCAGACATTCGTAAGTAAATACTTTAGCCAGATGTCGAAATGTGAAAATATTTAATAATTTTTTTCAAAATATTTACTTCTAAGTGAATACTCATCTGATGCTTTTGTGATAGGAAACTATTATTTTCAAAATATTTTGTGAAATGTGAATAGGTCTTGTGGAATGTCACGAATTTCACGTCGATAATTCAAAACTAACCGGTGAAACGGATCCCCAGAGACGGCTTTCAATTTTCACGGATGATGACCCAATGGAAACGAGGAATTTGGTGTTTTTCTCCACATCTGTGATAGAAGGGCATGCAAAGGGAATTGTGATAAGAGTTGGTTCTAATACAATGATGGGGAAAATGGCGACGACAGCAAGTCGCCTTTTGAAAGTGTCTAGTCCGATTTCAGTGGAGATGGGAAAGTTGATTAAAGCGATGACGTTTCGCTCATTGATTTTCGGAGCAGTTTTCTTTATCGTTGCGAAAACAATGGGATACCCTTGGTTGGAGTCCTTATTTTTCCTAGTGGGAATTATCGTGGCTAACATTCCTGAAGGTTTGAGTCTGACTTTCACGATGATTTTAGCATTAACAGCCCAGAAAATGGCAAAGAAGAACGTTGTCGTAAAGAACTTGCAAAGTGTAGAAACCTTAGGATCAGTGTCGGTCATTTGTGCAGATAAAACGGGTACATTGACTCAGAATAAAATGAACGTTGCCCACATGTGGTTTAACGATCAGATCGCCGAAGCAGATACTTCTCTTTTTGCGACGGGAAAGTCTTTTGATATTTACGACCCAGGTTTTATGGCTCTATCTAGGGTTGCTGCTTTGTGCTCCAGGGCTCGCTTCAAACCAAAGCAAGCAGAAGTCCCTGTTAATAAACGGTGATTTACTCTGATAATCAATTTTCTAACTAGCTCATGAAGTGGAAACTACATCATCCTCTATAAACATTAAAACTAACATTAAAACTAAACCAAAAGGATTGATTTACAGAGAGGTTGACGGTGATGCAACAGAAACAGCAATTCTGAAGCTTTTAGAAATGGATCTTGGCGATGTGGAAAAGTATCGGACGAATTATGTTAAATTATGTGAGATCCCATTCAATTACCGAGATAAATATCAAGTATTCGTCTACGACTTGAGAAATGCTTACGTTCCAAAACATTTCGTTGCGGTCAAAGTATGCACAATCAAATTATATGATTTTTATTGTCTCGAATTCTAAAACATCTGGCAATTATCTGAGATGAATGTCAAATTGCAGGGAGCTCCTGAAAGGATATTGAAGTTGTGCACAAAGATTCTCATCAAAGATAAGGAATACGCTTTAAATGATGTCTGGCTAGAAAAAATAGAGAAAGTCATCGATGAACTCGGGATGAAAGGAGAGCGCCTTATAGGTTAGCACAATTTTAAACTCTCCTTTTAACTCCAGTCATACATAAGACATGAAATATTAACACATTTAGCTTTTTAAGGATTCGCAGACTGTTTTCTACCTCCGGAAAAATATTCTAAAGGATACAAATATTTGCCGGAGAGACCAGAGTTTCTAAATGCTGGCTTAAGATTCGTAGGTTTAATGTCAATGATAGATCCCCCTCGTGTCTGTGCACAAGATGCCATTGCCAAATGCAGGGATGCAGGTAAAAATCCTGCTGACAATTTCATTGATTCTTTTTAACTTTTCCATTTCATTGAACAGACATTCTATGAATTGTATGCAATTTGAATGCAATTTCGATATTTCAGGCATCAAAGTTATAATGGTGACAGGTGATCACTCTTCTACAGCAGTGGCTGTTGCGAAAGCAGTTGGAATTATTTCTCCGTGTAAGAATTTTTTTGTAACGACTATTTTACTTAATTGTAATTTAATATACAGATGGAAAGCTGGCTGCTTTGCTTATCGCTTGGTCATTTACAAAATTTTTTACAGTCAATGAGACTCGGAGAGAAAAAGCTCGTCGAAAAGGAGTTCCCATTTCCGAAATCAGTCCTTTAGAAATAACAGCGGGGGTTGTAACAGGTTACGACTTGAGAAACATGAGTGAAGAAGAACTGATGTACATTTTGAAAACGTACAAAGAAATCGTATTTGCGAGAACGAATCCTGAGCAGAAGTACATTATCGTAGAAGCACTCCAAAAACTCGGCTTTATTGTTGCTGCAACTGGAGATGGGGTCAATGATGCTCCGGTAAATGTCGTACTCAATGTTGTGGCTGTTGATTTTAAGATTAGCACTTAATATGACTTGATGTACTGTTGAATAAAATTAGAGTCTAAAGAAAGCAGACATCGGAATTGCAATGGGGTGTTCAGGAACGGAAGTTTGTAAAGCTACTGCAGACATGGTTCTTCTCGATGATAATTTTGGCTCGATTGTCACAGGAGTTGAAGAGGGACGACTTATTTTTGATAATCTTAAGAAATTACTTCAGTACAATCTGGCTGACAATGTGGCACAAATGTATAGTTTCTTCGTTTTCATTGTGATGAGATGCCCTCTGCCGATGGGGACGATGGCCATGCTGCTTACAGTTTTAGGAACGGATGTTCTCCCAGCTGTAAGCATTGTCTACGAGGTTGCCGAACCTGGAATCCTGAAACAAAAGCCTAGAAATCCCAAAAAGCAGAAATTACTAACAGCCCAGTAAAATAAAATTGATCTTACTGCCATTTTCACAACAATTTTCGAGTTTTGATCTCGAATTTCTATTTTCCTAGACTGTTATCCTACACTTATGGACAATTGGCAGTTTTAGAAGTTGCGGCCGGATTCTTTACCTATTTTGTGGCAATGGCATACAGTGGTTTCTTACCCGAGAAACTTTTTCATATCAAAGCTAAATGGGACTCCAGAGCTATTAACGACTTGGAAGACTCTTATGGACAGGAATGGGTTAGTTATCCGTTTGAATCCAAACCCAAAAATATTTCTATGATATTTACATGCACGGGTACCGCATCATCGAATTTAAAATACATGGATGTTTTATAGACATATGTGGCAAGAAAGAAACTTGAAACCAATGCCCAAACGTCATTTTTCATTGCCATTGTCATCATGCAAATCGCAAATGTGTTTTGCTGCAAATCCAGACGCCAGAGCGTATTTAGGAAGAGAAAAGTGTAAGCATTTATCAAAGTTATCTAATAGATTTCAATAGATTAATTAATTGGATAAATTTTTACACAGGAACTGGTTTATGTACATGGCAATAACTTTTGAGTTACTTCTCGCTGCATTCTTTGTGTACAATCCTTTCTTCGCCGAAGATATCGACTTAAAGGGCCTCAAGTAATTTTCTACCGTTTTGTAACATATTCAACATTCAACATAGCATCTGACTGACTAAATCTCTTGATTTTGTGAATTTTTTCTCAGGTTTGCAGAATGGGTTCCTCCCATTCCTTTTGCCATCCTGTTACTAGCCTACGATGAATTTAGACGACTTGGCCTACGACAATTAAATGACGGATGGCTGAAGAACGAAATAGATATTTAAATAACTATCTATACCAGAAATATAATATTATCTCCATAAATAGGTTGAATTCTCGTGAGAATTCTCATTTTACAGCAATGTGTCCAGTCTAAAAATACTTAAAAAATAGAATTGGAGGTGACATAAGTAAAATATTCTTTTGCATACATTGATGGATAGCATCACGCATAATGTATGATTTCATGACTATTCATGTCGTTAATTATTTAGCATTATTCTTCTGTTCAAGTTTATTCATAAAATATTGCTAGATGTAAATGAAAACGAATGCGTTCATAAACTAACCACTAGCAGTCATCAGTCTCAGTCACATTTCAAAATCGCTGATCAAGGATTTCATTAGAATCAAAGTTTCTAAGCAACATTCCAAATTCCAACAAGCTATGTCGGTCTACTCGTTTAGAAGCTGCAGAATTTATTTATCATATTATTTTTCTCTCGTGGTTGTTGAATTTGTAGCACCGATTTCGGTTTTAGAGTTTTGAAGTGTTCCATCCTCAAGGGCAAGTTTACAAGAGTCAAGATGCCGATGATGAAACTAGATGAACAAGGACGTCCAAAGTTGACGTTCTACGAACGAGGACCGGGTCCAGCTGGATATAATTTGCCTCCTCTACTTGGAAGACCGAAACATGCGGTTACACACAGAATTAACCCGGAGTACACATTCGGACTCCAATTACCGTCTTCGTTTATCTTAAAGAACATTGGCCCTGGAGCTGGAGCGTATATGCTAGAAAGCGGAGTGAAAGCCAAAGGAAAATTTCGAGCTCCAGTTGCATGTCTGACAAAGAGAACTCCTGCTGGTGAGATTTTATCAACGACTATCCATAAAAATCATCGTTCCCTTTGTTTAAAACACTAACGATGTTCAATCGTGGCTTTAAAATGCTTTTCTAGCAAAATTGAAGCCTTATCCTGGACCAAATGATTACAAAATTCCTCCCCCGGATATAAATAAAAACAAGGCTCCTGGTAAGTTACGGGTTTTCGGGTACACTTCAATAGGATCTATTACAAGCCTTGAATTTATTTCATCAATAACTTCGTCATTTTAGCGTACACTCTGAGAATTCGCTCTCCTTTGCCTGCAAGGCTGAATACACCAGGACCAAATTATTTGCTGTTGCCGAGAATGATCGGACCAAAAATCCCAGACAGAATTGCAGCAGCCGAATGTACTTTGTGAGTTAAAAATTACACAAATATACAATGCTAGATATAAAACGTAGGGATTGTTAAAAAATATCAGGAAGAAAAAATTGAGTAGGAAAAAGTGAATCGATAAAGAGAGTAATCGCAATCAGTCAGTCTATAGTAGCTTGGAGGTGTATTAGCCTAGTCAATTCAGTAATAGCTCAGGGCAAATATTTGCATAATTATTGTATAACTCGGGAAATTCTAGCGATAAACAAAATGCGAATAGGGATAATGCATTATGATTATTCAAGTTTTTCTGGTTGAGCAGTGCGTAGGCAGACGGTAGGCGCCAGTAGGATACTATTGGGAGAACATGAAGCTGCGGATGCAGTCGTTTATCATCTAATCATTTTTATTATTAGTACAGAACAGAAAATAGTATCAGTAGGTAATGGGCTACCGAGGAGGGGGTTCTCAGATCAAACCTACAAGCCTGGGTGAAAATTAAACGAGATTAAGACAACACCTCGTTCTGTCACTCGAAATTCATTCATGCCATTTCTACTGCCCTGGTTCTTATCTATATTTGTCCTGTGTAATCAATGTTTCAAACTACCTACCTATATCCTCTCTATTTACTACAACGAAAAATCCTTGCGGAAAATATAAACATGCAAATAGTAAATATAAAACTTAAACGTGACTTTGTAACATATTGGTGCAGTTACGTCGTTTCTAACTCATTCACACAGTGGAAATAATGTTTCATTCCAATTTAATTATGCTGGAAATTCTAAATGACTTGTCAAAACAGGGTGATAGTGAAGTATTTCACTGTTGGGAAGTAAGGACAGGAGACATGATAGACCTTTAATGCACATTGAAATGATTTATCTAATATTTACTCAAGATACAAAAGGGAACATTTTCTATCAAGATGTTTTTCAGATATAGGTAGTTAAAATCGTATAATCAGTAAATCAAAGGATTTAGAATTCAGTACTCGCTACGTGAGTACACACATCCTGTAGAGGAAATTATTGCTTTTGACTGAACAGTGAATGCTCGAATGAATAAACTTTCTGACAATTACTAATTTGTACTTCAAGGAATTTGTTTTCTTTAATTTTCTCAGAAAAGGGGATAGGAAAAGCAAAATTGACAAGTTGTCTCCTGGACCGATTTATGATGTTGGAAAACCTGAGTTGGTGAAAAGCAGAGCTCCTGGATATACAATGCGAATTAAATGGGCTGATCTAACTCAACCTAAATATGCAGCTGGTCCAGCTTCCTATGATCCTTACTTAAAGACCTGTACTTGCCCTCCTGGCTGGAAACTTGGCATTCGACATAATGACTTCACTGGTGTCTTCAAAACACAGTGTGACAAATCACGCTATGAACCTTTGGACTGATTCAAAAATTCCTTCTTTGCACGGATATATAATTATTGGCAATTGAAAAATATTTTAAACACATTTCTTACGAAAATCTAAACTCTCTCTCTGCAAATACTGGAAATTAATTTTTTGTTGTATGTTTACATGAACTTCAAAGCTGTAATAATTACTACATTTATGTATATGTTTAAGGGGAAACTACATTTTGGAGATTGAAATGATTTAACATGGTACTATATATTTGACGTTAACTTGAGATTCAACTGAAACCCATTAATAAATGCACACAATGATGATATAAATGAATCTTGATATTTCATTGCTGAATAAATGAATAATATACCTATATATAGAACAGAAAACAAAACATGGATGAAAATACTTAGATCATCTATAAATACGTAAACGATTTCTCTTAGTTTTCTTGCCTACAATAGACTTTAGGCATATACATGTACTTTGAAAACAGAATGATGAAAAGAGTTTTAGTGGTCGATCCTGTAGATTTTTGGTGTACAGTGCATTCTGCATACTACGAACGAATTCTATCGGGAGAAATGAACACGACAACAGGATAAACAAGTTATGTCGGTATGTGGTACAGAAAGCGCGATGAAATCAAGTTTCACTTTAAGGATATAGGAGTAAAAGCTAATTCCAAGTCAAAAATATTTGAAATCTAGAACGAATTTTGTATACAAGAATTTTTGGTAAAGAAATTAGCTTAAGAAATGAAGAAAATAGCTAAGTCTTGGTTATCCTGGACAAGAATTGAAACGGCTGATTTAATCAACATGGATTGGGATTCACAAGTTCAAACAATTCTATGGAGCTTGGCCATTGTAGCATTTGGTCTACTTGTTTTAGCTTTTGACACTCGTCATGTTGATCCTAGACGGTACGTCCCTAATTCCTCTAAAATAAACTTTAAAATTTAACAAGATTTAAATATTTTAGATCACTAAAATTTGGACTCGGTGTTTGTTCCGTTAAATACAATTTGTACTTTTACTTAGAAGATCTGGAGCAAATCTTCGAGATCGCATAGGAGGATTAGAGCAGCGGTACTTCCTTGTCATCTTTAATGGATTTCTCTTATATGCAGCCTTAACGATGATGACACAAAAGCCGGGCTTAAGACAAGAAGGCGTCGCTCACTTATAAATAAGCTATTGGATTTTTTGCATAAATGCTTACTCCACCATTTTACTAATTAGTGACTTCAAGCGATCATAATAATGAAAACAACAACGATGTGTCACTCATACAGAGTCACTTAATACATTTTTGATACATATTATCTACTAACAAACGTGCTATAAAATATTTGTTACACTTATGCCCAAGGAATTATATACTTAATATAGGTTTAGGCATTGATTAATATTAAGGAATCCTGTCAACGGCAGGTTATAATTAAGTTACCTGAATCTCATTTACCGATATGAAAATAGGAAGTACATAATTTATGCAATTCTTTTTAATGCATCGAGAATTAATTAACTCCATATAGTACGTACTTATAATTGTTATCTAATGTAAGTAAAAATAGAACATGTTTATTGAAACTAACCAATTTGACAAATTATTTGTTTTCTACTGCAAGTTACAAGTCTAGCAGTTATTTCGGTATACACTATTTCCGAAGCTGTTAATTTCTACTAAAAATACCAGTATTAAGTTTTTAGTAACAGGAATCTGCGAATAGAAAATTAATATACCCACTGGATTAAGGAGTACGAGTACTGAGAAAAATTTTACGATATTGTTGACTATATAATGGCACAAGGCACAATTTATATACCAATAAACCAACTAATAAACACAATTTATAATATTTTAATAATATGCAGTCAGATAAAACTCTGCCTCTCTGCCTGTATCTATTCCTATTTTTACTTTTCTGTACTCTGCTGAATGAGCGTTTTGTTATCGACAGTGACGGCAGTGAATTTTGTTGAAACCATTAAAATGTAATTATGTTTTCTACTTTTATGAAATGTGCACAAGCATTCAAGCATACATATCCAAGGACTCGCCGTTACTTCTGATAAAAGATTATAGAATCAAGATACGCATAGCAAAAAAGCAATTGACAATGCTAATTTACAGAAAGCTCTCTCTGTCTCTCTCAATAGCAATAATCTTCAATACATATAAGTTACTTATGGATGAATATCTGTATAATTGGTGATCACGAAAGGTTTTTGTAATTTTTAAAGGCATTTGAAATGAAATGTAATTCTTATGATTCGTAATTATGTACTTATATCAAAAGGGATATAGAGCGGCAATTTCTACGAGTTTTGTTTGATGAATAATTCGCAAATAAATAAGTGAAATATCAATGTAATTTATTCGTACGTTGTGTTTGGGTACACATAATTTGCTGGTAGAATATGAAAATTGTTTGAGACAACAATTTGTGCACTTTCCAGGAATTACTTATTCCATAATATCTAAAATTAAGCAAAATTTTCCTCCAATTTCTTTGATGTCTCTTTTTAATGCATTTAAGATACATGTAATGCCGAAGAAGAGCATACACGGTTATGTAAATGTTTTTTGTTACATTTTATGTTACTGTAAACACGTAACATAATTATGGTAATATTAATTTCCTAGAAGACTTGTGATTTTGTGATTCATAGCATTTTGATTCATGTTTTCATCTTGCTTCTCGTTTCAGTTCCTGACAGCATAATTTCGGTGGTTTACATTGGCGATGCATGAATTTCATTTTCTAAGTTATTTGTGTCAGGAACGACACTGAACCACGTTACGTAATTTCATGAATAATTAACTCAAAAATGATAGAGCAATAATAATTGACAAAAACAGCAACGTTTTGATTATGAGTATATATTTATTTGATATATCTATTTTGTATAATATTGTTTTACATTTCTTAAGACGAAGGACATGGCTATTTATAGCATTACAACAATACGAGCGTTAAAAATCGATTCGTTTACATTGAATAACAAGTAGTCTAGCAAGCTCAACTTACAATTACAGTTTAAAATCACATGAATAATAGATCAGTAGTTTTACTGTAATTGAATAGATTGGCTGTATGCATCTCACATACTTATCGTAGAACATAATAATTTCGAAAAGAGTAGATCAAGAAGATCATCGTCAAAGTAGTAAGTTAGGTACATAATAAGTTCAATTACGGCTTTACTATATATTTCCGTTAATTATAATTAGAGTTGTCAATTTTTCATAAAGTAAAATCAGGTATAATCTCCCAAAATCTTTCATATGCCAAGAATATATGATAATTTTTCAGTACATTTTTTACAATGAGCAAATTGGTGGTGAATGATGCCTTTTCTTCATCGAGTGGAAATCTACAAGTTTACTTTTGAGTTGGTAAATGCTACTGCTCAGGTTATTTCCACTGCCATCCTTTTCCTTGTCGGAATTACTTGTATTTTGTTTGTGAGTTTTACAACTGGTATTTGAATTTTGATTGGAGTTACTACTACTACTTTCATTGGATTTTGACGAAGAAGAAGAAGAATCATAAGAAGTGTCAATAATCGAAGCTTGGCTAACTGCAACTTGTTGAGATGGACTCGTGCGTCCTAGTCTAAAATTCCCGAGCATTTTGGAGACGGAAAACTTTCGTTTCGTAGGTTGACTGTTGATGAATGTAGAGATGATGGTCTGAAAAGACTGGTAAACCTCTGGAGAATTTTCCGCTACTGAAAGCTCAAAGAAATGTGTTGAGAATTGTATGGATGCGGAGACACCTTCAAACTTTTCGACAACTCGAAGGTGTTCCAAGTCATTTTTATTGGCGACGAGTACGATAGGATGAATAATTGGGGCTTTTGTAGACGAGGGTGACGGAGACGGTGATGAATTCGGTGGTGGTGAGGTTCTTGAGTTTTGAGACTGGAAATAACTCGAAAGGGCTGTTAGAGTCTCCAATGCGAATGTAAATGAGGATCTATCCGTAATTGAATAGACGATTATAAAACCATCAGCTTTTTGCATTGCTTCCACCGGGAATGTTTTTCGATCACCAATTGACGGGTTTGTGCAGGATTCCTGAGCAAACAAAACACAAAACATCTGTTAGCAATTATTCTGAGAAATTCTTGCGAAAACCACAGGAGAGTAAACAACACTTTAACTATTCCCGTGTAATTATAGACAAATAAAAATTATTTAATGAGCATTCAATGTTTACCTCTGCTGTAGAAATGTCAACAATCTCAACATCCATTGATGAACCATTACTGACGCTTATGGTTTGACGATACAACATATCTGTAAAAATTAAAAACAGGTTTTATTTATTTGTTTGTTCGCAAGAGCTCATAAATCCCTTTACAATGCAATAAATATAGCTTTCTGCGTTCTAGCCACATTTGATGCTCAATAATTTCTCATATATATAATATCATAATGATTATGGGAAGCTGGAGACAGATGATGGGATGGGGAAACTAAAAATAGTACAGGCAAAGATTCAAACAAAGTTTGCAAAAAATATTTTTCTCGAACTGCTATTGTAAATCTATTGCTAACTCCAACCCAGTACACTTGTACTCAAGCATACTCAACTGTGCATCAAATCAGTTCAGATATCTTATGCATAGCATAGTACTACGGAGAAGATTTTATCTTCCATACTACAAAACTAGCAACTCCTTTAATCTGCTTGAGAACTTGAAAGGGCTCAAGTCCAAAAATTCAGCAGAAGAAGAGAGCTCATTCGTTTGATACGGGGCAGGGCAACTGCTAAGCCTATATAACCCAAGATATTATTCCACCGGGTATCCTCTCTCTCTAGAAAAACGAAAGATCGTGAGCTGCTCAAAAATCTTTACTGTTACTTCGTATCTTAACAGTTCTTCTGAGTCCGCATCTTCACCGTCGTCACCAAAGCCAAACCATACATTGGCCAATTACAAATAAAAGTCTATGCAGATTACAGCTGAACTAAAGTAATCTGTGAAAAAGAACGGTGCATGCATACAACAGTCTGGCGCGACATTCTGTCGCCAAGTATTCTTGCACGGACTCGGATTTTTCTGTTGTCGCTTCCTTGCCTACATACACGTTCTGTTACATTAATTTTCCGACAAAATTAAAACCAGATCTCTACTCTACATCTATCTACTCGACTCCCCGTTCCTTGTTCTCCTTCTTAACCAATAATATTATCTTTATCTAACTAACTCTTTCAATAGGAGATGCTCTCTCAACATCTTGTTTACTATGTTCACTAGCTGCAAAAAGGCAAGGCCGACCTAAACTCCTTTTACAATACATAAGAAACATTATCACCAATAAAAAAATGAAAAACGAAAATACAACCATTCCCTTTTTTAGTAAGGCAAACTCTAGAAATCCCCGTGAACTCAAATTTTACCTGCTGCCTCCTACCCACTACTACTAACTAACTAATACCTGATCAAAATTCAGCCACTTCATTAATTGTTTGCATCCCAAATACCCAGAAACTGTATGAGACTCCGATAATAAATTATGTTTTGATACTCAGAATCTTGTGCTTCCTGTGACTTAGAATCTACTTGGAATTTTATTCTATCTCCTAAAGTAGAAGATGTATGAACTAAGATTTGCTCTTTGATTTTCCAGTAGATGTTAGATTACAGCAGATGAGATAATTCATTGCAATTACGAAAGGATAACTAAAAGGATTGCTACACAAGGACACTTATTTCGGATAAAATAAACTCTGGGATTATTTTGCAATTTCACTTTGATATGCTAAAGTGTGGTATAAATTCATCAATTTCTGATCCTGATTCGAAGAAAATAGAGACATAAATGAATCCTCTAGATCCTAAGATCAAAGTTTGGACACATTTCTGAGTGTCATATTATTTTATTCCATTTTATCCTCTATAACCTTAGGGCAATTTACTAGGAATGGATTGAGTAAGGAGCAAGGACATGAAAAGCATCAAAGAAAAAAGTTAATGTCACTTTTGTTACCTGCATTTGATTTGTATTCTCCAATGTAGCGCCTTGTTAAATAGCGAACAGTCAGGGCTGTAATCAAAAATTATATCACGTATTACTTAACTTGAGCTTCTGGGGAATAGATCACAGAAATACTTAGAAATTATCTATGTCCTTTGATGGCTGGTTTCAGTGCACATAAATAGCTATCTATTACATACTTGCAATTTGCAAATATAATCCAATTTATTTTTCAACGAGCATCAGATACGAAAGAGAGATATAATATTAAAGCAAGCTCTGTTGTTAGTCTTTCTGTAATTTTAGTCAGTCTCTGCTCCTACTAATTATATTTATACATCTAAGGTCTTTATACATCTATAGCACGCAGAGAAGTGTCTTTGATCAAATACCCTATAGTATAACAACATTGCATAAATGTACAAGAAGAAGAATTATAATAATATATAAAATAAGGAGGTACAACAGTTGGACGAATTAAGAGCGTATCCACAATTACTGTTGTCCATGAATTACATGTTTTCATTCGTGCACTGAGTGAGATTGGAATAGTGCCTGATTCATCAATTAAATTACTAATTTACCTCGGTCCATGTGTGTACCTATACTCGACTTTCAAAGGAAAAAATTAATGGAGCTATCACAGAGGGTTCTAGCTTAGCTAACTTTAGTTAGATAGAACTGTTGAAACTTTCCGAGATTTGGGTTCCGGTTTAGTATAATGGATTTTATTGTGCTTCGCAAAGACAAGTGAATTAACTATTAGCTATATATTTTTTCCTCCATTTCAACGAAAGTGGTAATCATTTCCCTGAAAACTGTCCCAATGAAACTAATGAAAGTGTGTACACGTGCTAAGATACAAAATCTATTCATGGTTGTGTCTAGAAACGACAATACTGTGATTCCGTAAATATATAGTGTTAATTTACAATGAGGAATTACAGTAAAACACCATTCATGCACAAGACAATGGAACAAAGGCCCTCACATTGGTAAATTCTGTAAATAAGAGTTCCACGTTACAGGTGGGTTGACTAATTTGTGTGCGGTTACATAAAAGCAGCCCATTGGAAAGGTTTCAGATACGTGAACCAAGGCTAGAAGGCGAAATCAAGGCTAGGCAAACTGAAAAGATTCTATACTCTTCTAGATTACCGTTTCATTTTTTATTGTCTATATAACGAAGTATAATTCTGTTATCCCTTACTTTTCGCCATAACAGTCATTTCGTAACAACGTTAACAACATGTTATGATGATAGGAATGAAGGCTGAACGCATGGCACCAGAACTGGCAGGCAAATCGAAATTAATTGCCGTATATTTTTTGTCCTTAAGCAGAACGTCCAGAGAGCCTAATAGTAAAAGTGCGAATTCCAATGGCTTCAGAAAACCGTAGATTCGCGTGGCGACGGTCTTTTTACTGTCTTAGTGAATTAGAATTGATAGAGCGGCTTTCTCCAGAACTTTCTCCATTCTCCTTTCATTTCGGGTGCTCGTGTTCACATCGAAAAGAGAATAGTGCGTGGGTGGCATGAAAGGAGTAAGCATTTTCTGTTTGCAAAGTGATACCTGAGGGCAGGGCTGAGAAAACATTCCAAAGGTTGTTGCAAAGATAAACGTATGAAATGACCTTCGACCTTTTCATTAGATAAATAATAAATAACTATATAGCTATGCTTTGCTTGCTCAACATTTTCTAAGTAGCAAGCTAAGTAAAAGTCACTCATTTTGTGAGTCGTGTGCCTTTAACTTACCTATATAAAATAAATATTATGACGTTTCCGTCTTCTGTGGTTAGCCTAGGACAAGAATGGACAGTGTACACAAATGTTGACGACACTTTAACAGGTTTGTTTAATTTGACATTACGTTAATTCCTCGATGCATTCCAGGGTTGAAAATTTCTCATGTCTGTACTCGCAGAATGCTTAAAATTTTTGCCCTGCAAATTGCTATAAGGAAGCGGGATACCCGGTTGAAAAAAGAGATAAAAAACAAGGCCGATTCTTCATACATGTAATAGACGACAAAGATAAATTCGTTGAGTCAGTAAATCTGTCCTTAGGAGACGTTACCTTGTGGCTGAAATCTTTATCGTAATTGAAGAAGCCCGTGAATTTGACACTAATTCAATGATAGTGTCATCCAAACACAAAGAATGTTATTTTAGTATCATTCTAAAACTTATCTACAGTCTCTAAAGCCCAGTTTCTGTTAATGTCTTCCGGTTCTGTTAAAAAGACATGTGAAATTCCTCACACTTCAATACAGATCATAATATAAGTGGGAAAAGAGAAGAGGAGCCAATTTGCTGGAAGGAACATGTTCTTCCTCCTGTGTTTCTACCTCAGGATAGAATGCATGGGTGGCATCCTTCTTATAGATTCACTCGTTCAGTTATTTATAAAATGTCGCATTCTAAATTCTATTTATTTTCCTTGGATCTAAACTCTGTTCCGTTCAAGTCTAGAGACATAGCTCTTTATTCTAATTGAGCATAGGATTTCTTTGGGGAGCAACAAGTATATAAGTCTCAGTCCGATATGCAACGATGAATTATACTTTTGTAGAACATCTTCTAAGATTTGACTCAAAATCAAGGACACGTGGCGACAAACAGAAATTTCCTCACGTCCTTTTCGCTTACACAGACAGACAGCGCTATCAATTATAAAATTATTCACTCTAGAAATTACTGTGAGAAAACAGTGGGATTAAATATGCATACTTTTGGGAGCATAAGTTTGGCCACATTTCAAACTCTAATTTATTGCTTACCAATTAGCATAATAATCCCTGCCCTCTCCAATATGCAGTAGAACTTTAATTATTAGTGCCCCTACTCTCTCCTACATAAACACACAATAAGTTTCTCATTGAACTTGAGATAATTGTTTATAATTGTGGCTCTTCGAAAATAGAGCAACTGTAAAATTTGTCAACAAATGCTAGAGCATTCATTTGTAAATAAATTCCAATTCTGTTCCATTAATATCGAATAAAGTTGTGATAAATGAGTTTCCCCTGACGTAGTTCGTCTACAGAATTGCAAAAATATTCCTCGTTTATATAAACTGTCATCACATCCTAATAAACTTTGCCTTGTAGTGAAACTTATTGAGATAACTACTAAAAATACAAGTGTATCATGTTGCTATTTATTATTCCTGTAGGGATATACATGGGTGGGACTATCTATAGTGAATGATATGCAGGATGCACCGAGAAACAAGCATAATACAAGTAATTCAAAAAGATATCTTAGCATGATGAGATTGCCAGGAATGAAGTTCACCAACTCACACAACTAGGGTTAAGTCATTTGCATTGACGTAAGCAGCAATGCCAATCAAGACACTACTGAGACTGACTAATGTTTTCATTCTGTTACCCATAAGTGTTTCACTAAAACATTAAAGAAATAACGGGGCGGGACTGATGGCGACGATCTCTTGGCTCCTTTTTCTCCGTTTTATTTTATCTCTTAGCTCCCTACTTTCCCTTCCTCTCTGACATAACACTGTATCCTAACCTAATGTACATAGCGTCCTCCTAGCTATCTCAAATTCACAGTAGGCAACTCAGCCTAAGCCATATGCAACCGGCGCCGGCTGATGTTGAATTAATATGAACACGACACAATCAATGCGAGAATGAGCTACGACGACACGAAGTTCATGTCTGTCTGATCCTACTATCCTACGCTCATTCCTTTCCATCTCCCTTATCTTTATATTCTGAACACCACTCTCTCTATCTCTCTGTCGCCTGCAAAGGATGTATTGAGTGGAATTTTGCAATACACTTGCTTCGTCATCAACTACATCAGCATTTCCCTACGTAGAATATACAATCAGTAGATATAGGAACTCCCCCGCCTGCTTGCTTTTCACTCACTGGAAAAGCCAGAAGACATCTCCTAAATTGTCAATTCAAGTGTGCTTTTAACTACCTTAAGACCAATGCCATCATGCGTTCTGTTGTCATCCTGCTCTTCCACAAAGGACCATGAGTCACACAACCACATAACCAAAAATAATTGAATTACAAGTTTAGCAACGTGCGTCCTTTACTTACTTTACGGTTAATAATTTCTTTTACGTTCATTTTCATCAACAACAAAGCAGCAAATAAACTATCTATATAATAGCGCGGTGGCATCATAATTAATCTATTAATGAAAATTTAAGATGGCTCCTAAATGCGTAGAAAATTTTCATCTTTATCTAGTTTCAAAGCGATAAAAAATCACGATGAAAATTTTGTACAGAAAACACCTGCAATCATGTTATGTTTGATATGTACAGCGTATAGATCTCTGTACTTGTACTTGAGAAAAATATTAATGATTTTGGAAGTTAGGTATGTTCCGTTTCAAAAGTGAAGTGTTAAAATTGAATTAGACACATGAAAAGATGGGAAAAGAATGTTAGAGATGATGGTAAGATGTGCACCTTTCCCTAAACTATAAGTAGTTAGTCCTTTGTCAATGTCATCGGCAGATCAGGATAAAGATGAGTCATATCTCATGTCTAAAAGTCAGTTTGCGTTCGACTGTACAGTTCAGTCGGTTGAGTCATGATCTCAAAGTTCGTAAACTGTCACTCAAAGATAGTAAAGGAAGTCTAAGCCAATAGCCCACACAATGGTAGCCGAGCGAAAAATAGAATTATAGATATATTAAATTCTACTTACTCCTTATAATTTATGTGCAATGTCAAGTAAAGCCTTAAACTAGAGTAATTGCAAAGTAATAGTTACCTGATTTGCCAACT
>JABASI010002506.1:0-19475 GCA_019776505.1 Tomocerus nigrus
TATACAACGATGATGAAATCACCCTTTAATGTAGTAGTAAAGTAAATACCTTAATTATTTTGATATGGAACGTCCATTTTAATAAATTGAGTGAAAATGAAAAAATTCGGCAGTTTTCTCATTTTATATTTAGTAGCAAATTGGATTTTATCAGTAAATAGTCTCCCATTCATATTCATAAAGGCTAGTAGTCAGCAGTAAATGTGTGTTTTTTGAAATTGAGTGAAAATGAAAAATTCGTCATTTTTACATTTCACAGAAAATTGTATTTTGTCAGCAAATAGTCTCTCATTCATAAAGGTCAGTACTCAGTAGTGTTTTTTGAGATTCTAACAGGTAAATTAGGTTGATGCAGTATAAAAAATTCAATTCTTAGTCAAAGTCTAGCGGTATGTCGTAAATGGTTCTAAAAACAACATGTATGATGTAAATAATTCAGGTAGGGAAGAAATGGTTTACATATTTGAGCAGTATGTATATAGAGTAGGGTGTTTTAGGTTATAACTTATAAGAAGGCGACAGTTTATAGAGTCGGGTAGTCGGGTAGTGGAGATTCCTTGGGTGAAAATTCCTTTTATGTCCAATTCAGTGCAAATTACCATGAGATGTGTAGAATAAAGCTTATGTACATGCGAAGCGTCGATAAGAGCCGTGGAAATCTATTGCTCCCAGAATAGTTAGCCGAGAATTTAAGGTAGTTTGGCAGTGTCCTTCGTCTTTTGGTTCAAGTAGCTCACTTAGAGTAGCATAGTAAGATGCCTACGTACATTTGCCTAATAAAAAATTCTGGACATGTACTAGCCATAGTGAGTCGTCAGTCGGAGCTCGTATAACTATAAAGATAAAAGTGTTACGACTACTATTTCTTCAAGATCATAGCATCATACATAGCTAGGTGTATTATTTGGATATAGAGGTGGAATATACCTCTCTATGTGTAGGTATGTCTGTAAGTAGTTCGATGGGCTGTTCAAGACTATTTGTTGTGTATGATGTGAAAAAGAAATTCGCATTAGTTTCTACCTTTAGATTCTGGTATACACTTTGAGATTGCATTAAGGTTTCTTGGGCTGGAAGCCTTATTTTCCAGTCTACATTTCCATTTCCAACTTCCAACACATAACATAAGTACACATAACATCCCATCCCATCAAGAATATAAAAGACAGAGCCGAACCGAAGTGAGAGCGTCACGCTATGTTCATTCAGCTCGATTTGGTTCGGTGTTTGCGCCTTGAGTAACACTAAGGCAAAGCCTATTTTTGGAAGTATACTTCATCTAATGATCGAATCTAAAAATAGATCCTCTTTGCCTTTCCCTCTATACCATCCTCCCTCACTCGCCTATAGCTCTTATATGAATTACATTTATAGATGGCCAGAAAGTAGAAGTGTGACTTGACTCCAGCCTTATTCTGACCTAGTCTCCGAAAAGGCTTCAGGTGAGTTCAGTTGAGTTTCAGCACAACTGACTGATTGAGAGTATACGTGAGAGAGAGAGAGAGAGAGAGAGAGAGAGAGCTGAGTACCCAGAATAGCTAGCACGGATCTTATGCATACATACCATACACAATAGATCTATATCACAGATAAAAAGAGTCTCACTGAATTTTACCCTTCAGGAAAAGCAAACTGAGGAAAACCAAGTAAAGTGAATGCCAATCTCAAGGGAAATCCACTGCTAAGGCATTTAACTCGACTCTACCTCTATAGATTTATCTGCAAACCATAAAATCGTAAATACTTCCGAAAAACCAAACCATATGTCTTCCATTTATGATTTAACATAATGCAAATACACACATCTTCACAATATCTACGTTTTCATTCATACACTTACCACGCATGATGCCAATTCATTATTTAGTATATTTTTAAAAACGTTTTAAAACTTTATTGTGCATGTTGAATGATTTTCTATCCTATTTTTAATGGAAAAATAATTCCTATTAAGTCATTTAGATATTTATACTGAAAAGCGATCCGTATTATAATTAATTACAGATACTATTGTTGTCAAAAAATATTCTATAGTATTATGTATTCATTGCCACAAAAACCGTAGTAGTTAATTACATCTGGTAGACGAATATTAATTATTTTGGGCTTGTTGAATGAAACGTTAGAAAGAAATTAAGGACGTGTTCTTGCAAATTGCTAAATATATATTATGACGAAATGCACTTATTGAGATTATTTACAAATATTCATCATCTTGTGTCAATACTATTACCCAATTCTGGTCAGTAGAAAGTAGAAACACAAATAATGCTTTAGTTTGAAGGATTATTGAAGGATTTACAATAGCTACCCGCAAATTAAAGGATTGATATTCCTGTTAGTAAGTAAAACAATAATTTAGGTAGCCCGAATAAATAGGACTTGGCTTTTGTCCGATTTTCGGATAAATCTTTATTCTTCTACGTCGTTGTTTGAACCGTGGAAAAGTATTAGCTATATAGAGTTTACTGCCGGGTTCTCCCTGTTCTCTTCCCCGTTCCCGTCAACGCAACCTTATATTTATGAGCTGTGAGTGACAGGTAATTAGACTATTTTTGATCTAAAAATAACTAATATCTTAGATTTCCACTCCTTTGCAGTCATTGCACGAAAGTCGTAAACAAATGCACAGAGAATTCATAATAAAGCATGCCCACACGTTATGAATGTTCAGATCGTGTTATTCCTACTAGGATTTTAAGATATTTTGGTGTTGGCTAACCACATAAATATACGTGTAAAATGTAATAACAACCTAGCATCAACCTATTTTAATATCTATAGTAAGAGTAACTATTATAATAGCCATAAAACAACAACATTAGGGCAGGTTCAGCCATTCAGCCATATTACTTACTTCAATGACCTACCATTGTAGGCAACAAAATAGGAAAATAGCCTTTTTATGATTTTCATGGACAATAAGTGCTACATTTTCACATAATGAACATACAAGAGTAACCACGATGTTTATTGCATTTTATTTTCGATCAAAGGTAGATTTTTTCCGAAAGTAACACGGAAAATGCTCCGAAAATAACAACGAGCAATGATTGCCTTCTTGATTGCTAAAGTTGATATTGAGGACAAAACAAATAGAACAGGTGAAGCAGAGTTTTACAGTATTTCACCGGTGTAGGACTGGAAGTTTTATTTAGTTTCCCATTCATTGATTCTCGATTAACAAATGTAAACAGCATTTTGCACATATCTATAGTAGATTATAGGTAAATGTTATTTTTAGCTACTTTTCCTTTCTTTACTTTTTGCTCTGGATCTAAAAATAGAAGTACGCAACATTGAAATGTTCACGAGCCAATAAAACTTGTTTTCACATTTGCCTATTGGGAGATTGGGACAGACAGAGTCTCAAAGTCTCAATTCTCAATCCCAAAACGACAAAAACTACCTAGCGGCTATCTGACTGAATGGGATTGAAATAAATGAAAGTAAATATTTATTAAGTTTGAGTTGAAGTTGAAAGCCAATTTGAAGATACAAAGAATAAAATTGCCCTGTAAAATAAACTGTAAAATCGCGGGAAAATGGGCAGTTAAAAGTAAGTCGTGAAAATATCGATAACATTGAAATTGTCGTCAGTTAATAAAATATGCTTCCATTTGTCGAAGGTAGTGCAAGCATGAATAATATCGAAGATTACTATATCCCCGACTTGAAGAGATTCTTCTTTTTCTTCTTCTTCCGAAGAGTCAGAATGTAGTTTTCCTGTATTCCCCTGCTCCTGCTTTTCAACGCTGAAGTTTAAGAATACGTGCTGATCCATCATGTTAGCTACTCTCCAGTGGGGTGAAGCCTTTCGAGGACTTTTCCATCCACTCCGAAAATGCAAAGAAGGAATCGGGAATCCACAATCAAATGATACATCCCTTCGTCCGAATCCTATAATCGCTAAAAAGGATTCTGGAATCGATTGAACGTAAGCCCAAATCTGCAAAGCCGGCAAAAGTCGTTTGCCTTCTAAAGATTTGACAGGAATTCTATTTTCTATGCGTTGATCGATATTCGTGTATGAACCTTTGTCATGTGTAATGTAACATCCGGGTCGAAGAATTATTTCTAAACTCAAACCCGAACTTTGTAATTGTAGTTTTGCCTGGGATAATTCTTCAGCTACCACATCATACCAAGCCGTGCCGGCTCCCGTGATTATCACTTGCTTGTCATCGAACACATTTTCTTTAAAAAGTTCTTCGGTCTTAGCGATAGCCTTACGAATGAAGTCACGAATAATAGATTCTTCTTTAAAAACTCCTTCGAAAAATTCAACGCCAACAAAATTCAGGGTTCCTTTCCATTTTGAAATTGCAGCAATTATTGAGCTGTCATCATTTTCTGTACGGATCCCGCATCGTCCACCGTTGATCCCGACCTCCAAAAGAATTTTGATTTGTTGGTTTTTACTCTTGAAAAATTCTCCGAGCTGGTTTACATTTTCTGCAGAGTCCACGATGCAATGGAATGAGAAAGACGGATCTTTCTCCAGGATAGTTGAAATTATTTCCATGTTTACTTTCCCAACCAACTGGTTTGCGAGGAGAACCCGGGGAACGCCAAAGGTGTGACCTAGTTGCACTTGAGGAGCTGTCGCAAATGTTATTCCCCACACATTTCCTTCCTCAAGTTGCATTTTGAAAAGATCTGGACACATTGTCGTCTTCCCATGAGGACAATGCCGAAATTCGTAAAATTCCATAAATGATTTCATCCAGGATACATTTGATCGAAGTAATTTTTCATTAATTACAGCTGCTGGAAAGCTTACATCCTCCTTTAGTAGATTCCATTTTATTTCAGAACTTCCCGTGTATTTCCCCTCATCGGAAATATCAGTTGGTGGAAGCAATCCAAGCCCTTTGGTTCGGATGTCACATTTTCTAAGTTTCTCCGTAATTGATTTTGTTTCGTTTTCTAAACTCATTTTAATAACCTTTCAAACTCAGATATCTAGAGCAAACTACTAAGTATTACTTTCTTTTGCCAAACAAATTACACAACTGAACAAATGAGTTCAACGTTTCTGATACACAGAATTCTACGACGAAAATACACTGTACATACATTTTCAAAGCCATCTTGCGCTTGACAGAAAATTAATCTGTTATTGGAATTGGGTAATCTGTACCTTTTATACACTTAATCCATATTTTCCTAAAAATTACATTTGTTTCTCACTTGTGTGAGCGTTAAATGATGAAATATTCCTTTTGTATGTGATACGATGACAGGCGATACACTTATCACGACAGTTGACAGTGTCTTGATAAATAAGATGAGCAGTTGTCAGTTTTAGATATTTTTATTTGAGTTATTTGACATTTTGCATAATTTATAGCTAAAATGCGAGAAATGACAGAAAGGTCAGACAGTTCTCCTCTTATTCAGTTAGCCAGCATTATATCAGTATTCATATTCATCCGTCATTTTCCTACTCACGATAAAAATTTCATTTCACGGAGGTCACGGACATAAACTACACACGAAGATGGGCCTTCGTGGACTCATGGACTCCATACCTATTCAATGCTATGAACAGGAAGCCTAGATTTATTATAATTGGGCAATTAGGTGCTACAGTATTACAATTTCTATTTTGACGGGACATGTGCGCATGTGCCCATTGCTTACAATTGTTGTCTACACTTGATACCTTCGTCATCAGTCAGTAAAATTATTAATAGATAGCTGAAAGTATGAAAATTGATTAAATGGTATGGTATGGTTTATTGCCAAAATTAAAGGGATGTTTTCGTCGTGCTTCAATCTAATAAACGTACACGTATGAATTTTCTATTAATATACATTTAAAGGTAAATGACTTTTTAATATGCACCAGCTCTTCAAAGTTGAATACCTAAATGTATTAGGAATTTCTTTGACGATGAGTACTCTAATTACATGCTAAACGAAATGATCGTGATCATGAAATGACAAATGTGAGAATAGAATATTATGACTAATGATTAGCAATGACGTTTGCAAAGTACCCAATATTGTTTTTCTGATGTTGTAATAAAATTTAGACGTCATATTCATATGCAATTTCATAAGTAATTATTAATGATGAGGTGAGAAGCAATTTACTATGCAATAATAATTTTCCGATACAGGTAGCTCACTATCTTTTAATTTCCTTCGTTAATTATACTTCATTTGCTATGTAATAACAAAGTTGGGTTTATTCTCGAGTGTTTTATGGACAGTTTGCAAATAAATGATTTTAGTGTCAGTGCTTACATTTTATGCACATGTAATTTCGATGAAAGATGAAACTAATGCTTAAAGAATGAGCTTTAGATGTAGGTACAACTTTTATTGCTCTTCAATTTCTCCAACGATAGCGACAGCTTCTATCTCAATGAGTCCATCCTATAGATGCATCATAACGGGAATTAGTACAATCAATCAAATAATCAATTGATTAATATCTCGAAATAAAAATAGGGAAAAGAATTTCAAACAATAGAAATATTTTATACCCTTGGCAAGTGTCCGACTTGGTAAGCTGCTCTTGCTGGAAATCTTTCGGTGAAATCTGCAAAAGTGCATAAGTACGTAGATTAATTATGTATCTATCCATCTCTTATTTGTAGAAGATGTACATTATAAGTTACGGCACACTTACATTCATTGTAGACTTTGTTCATTGTTTGGAAATTGTTGATATCAGACAGAAGAACTGTAACTTTCACCACTGTAAAAGAAAAAGAGGATTTTAGTGACCAGAATTTAGTAACTTAATTTCTAAAAACATTAAGTTAATAAATAAATAAGGTTTTTTCAATAAATAAGCTACGTACAGTTTTTAAATGATCCTCCAGCAGCTTCAAGAATGTGTCCAATGTTATCCAGAGCAAGTCTGGTCTGAGCTTCCATGCCTTCAACAAGGTCTCCCGCGACAGTTATCCCCAATTGACCAGAAATATACAAAGTTTTATTGTCCACTAATACAGCTTGACTAAACACATCAAAAATCAATATTATTATTATTAGCGTGAATAACCGTTAGGAAAGTTTTTGGGATTCTAGATTAATGTAATTTATATTCAAAACAGATCAGTACACGGTAAAGTCTTTTTCTGTTTTTATTCTCGCTGTAATTGTAATTAATTTATTTTCTCATTATCTGATTTTATTATTACCTAAGTGGCAAAGTCGTTCCCGGTGCCTTAGGGGTGGAAATAATTTTTCTTCCTACTGGGGCCATCTTATTAATTGTGTAAATTAGTTTTAGTGTTCGTGTCGAATGAAGAATTGTGATAAACTAATTCTGAGATGCTGGAGAAACGAATAAGTCAAACTGTCAGCGTGTGTCCACAGAATGAAGAAAAGTAAACTGAACTCTATACACTTACTACAGTTTTACGTTTGTATCTCCTCTGTGTCTGAACTTACTAATAGATAAAGTGGATAGAGTGAATCTTTTTAACATTCAGCATAATACTACAACTTATCCAGACTATCCAGAGTTGAAGGACAAACAAACAGAGTGATATCCGATAAGAGGTTACTAAACTTCTATATATACTATGATATAACATCAATGTCGTCTTTGCATATAGATATATACCATAACATACCTCCACGGTCTCATATTGACCTTGTGCACAAACTTGTTAGCTGGAATTAGCATTAGCATACCGTCGATTGCTGACCGAAATGGTCTTTAGTCTAGCTTCAGTTACCTGAATCTTCAATACGAAAAATAATCTACCTGTAATGGGATATTCTAACGTGATTGATTAAATTATTGTTAGAGATCAAATCATCGAAAGGGTTAAAAACAAAAGAGAAATCCCTAATTTATTTACAATTTTATGGCTGTGTTACAATACTGGTGTATTCTATTAGCTATGGCTATAATATGTAACAAATTGTAGGTTCCATGGAATAGTTTCTTTGAAATTCTCACCTGTAAGTGTATACTGGACCAGGGGCTTTATCATCTTTAGTAAGAATAATCCGCCGAGTTGTCACTGAAGACATTTTGAATGTTTGAACTACGTTAATATTTTTTAGGAAAGTTTACGTGTAAGATTCAGCTTTCACGAGTATGCGAGATAGTAATTCAGTCACAAACTCCAGATTTAACACTAAGCAGTCTGATGGCTAATAAAATTGAGATCCCTCTGTCTGCTTCTTGAGACCATATCAATTCAAAGTTTCAGACTTGTTGATATGATATACGATATTCAATATAAAATATGATCCTGGACAGATGTCAACAGTCACAAACTCATACCTATGTAATCTCATTCATACATAACTGCTGACAAAAACGGCCCCTATTCTATTACTTTTATAACGTCACCTTACATGCCAATTCTCTTACATCCAAACCTCCTCATTTTCTCAATTCTCCTAAATCCAAATCTCATTTTCTCAATTCTCTTCTCAAGACTCTTCCTCACTTCCTCTCCTTACTCAAAGGCAAAGGGCAATGACAACCTTCCTATCTTCTAATCTGTTAAAGTTATGTTTGAAAATTGAAATTCCTTTTCCTATAAAATGCAGTGGTGTAAATACATGAAATTGAAATATTTATTATGGTTATATTATTGTGTAACTAGACTTGAAATCATAATTTCTTCGCATTGACAATAATGCTCCAATTTTTTTGATCATGATTAATGAACTTATAAATTATTTTTCAAGTGCTTAAGGGCTACATCTCACAATCTGAGGCAATTAAAGAATTAGCATTTTAAATGTATCAAAATTATGAAAGAGCCAAAGTGAATGCCAGGCTTCAGCCGCAGGATAAGACATTTGACAGATTTATTGGATCTGGCGTCTGTATTCTGTGCTTGCCACTTGTCAAAACAGATTTTGAGCCATTTACCATTATACAACTATCCGTGTGTTATGAATTATGATGTCATACATGAAATGATCACCAATTTGAATAGGATGATGATGAAACAATCTGAGACTTTTCATGATGTAATGTTAGTAATTTTTATTATTTATGTGCTTCATAATTTATGATTTTCGAGTAGATTGATGAGAATGATGAATTGAAATAGCAAGTGAATAAATGAATGATGGATTGGTAGTTACAAGAGGATTATTTATGCTTTAAAATAACTTTATTAAATAGAAGCCACATTTCGATCCATTCCAACTGCCTCAACGTGGCAGGGCACAACTCGATTTACAACAACACTCCTTCTTCATTTGCCGGGATAAATTAACATTTGTAGACAAAATTATAGTATGGTCCTTAGCGGAGCATATCATCAGTATATACTCTTTTCAAGAAATTAGATAACAAAGAAGTAACAATTAAATACAATACAGTCGAAATAAGTCACAGAGGAGCAGACGCAGAATTAAAAACGAAACAAATTTGTAACAAGACAGGAGTCACAAGATAACAGTAAAATGGAAGAGTATAGAATAGCGTAAGAAAGAGAGAAGATGATAAAAGGGAAAATAATGCTAGAATTGCACAGATTACAGTACAATAATAGTCAAGAGAGAGAGAAAAACAGAAAGATCACAAGGAGAAGCTCTGAGCAAAAAGTCTGAAAAGGTATCTAGTTAAAGGTACAACAGTCAGATAACAATTACTCAAAAGGATAAGGCATAATTGACGATAATATGGCTAAAATCTAATAAGAGAGTCTATATAGAGTCTAGTAGAGGAAATTTAATAGGCGTAGTTGATGGCTGGGCCGGAGAAGGTGGTCTTAACGACAGCCTGTGGATAACCATACTTTATGTGAGTAAAAGAATAAACGTTTCAATTAGAACCTGAATCATCTTAAATTCAATTGCATGCGGATGTTTCTAAGAAATTTTGTAAAAGAATTTTTTATACCGCTGGAGCAGCAACCTTGGCGATGGCGGGTTGAGCGTAGGCCAAAGCGGGTTGAGCGTAGGCTACTGGGTGAGCGACCTTAGCAATGGGTTGAGCATAGTGGACCTGTGGATAACCATGATACTTTATTTTTAGTAAAGAGAACGAGTTTAATTAGATATTATCACTTTAATTAATCCATGCAATAAATAATTGGTAAAATTATAATTAGGATCTTGAACTTACGGCTGGGGCAGCATAGGCAACTGGGGCAGCGACCTTGGCAATGGCGGGTTGAGCGTAAGCCAAAGCGGGTTGAGCGTAGGCTACTGGGTGGGCGACCTTAGCAATGGGTTGAGCATAGGCGACCTGTTGTTGATAACCAAAGTGCTTTTTTAGCAAATGGACAATGGGCAGATTTAATTAGATATTATCTTCATTTAAAATCATGACCTAATGTATTGTTATAATTTATTGTATATTTTTCTTACTGGGGCGGCGATCTTGGCAATGGCGGGTTGAGCGTAGGCAACCTGTGGATAACCATGATACTTTATTTTTAGCAAAGAGAACGGGGGTTTTCAATTAAATGTTCCAGAAAATTTGAAAATATGGGAATGGTTTAAATATTTATATTAAAAATGGGCTTACAGCTGGGGCAGCAACGACTTGCTTGGCCAAAACTGGGGCAGCAACCTTAGCTACGACTGGGGCAGCTCCTGGAGTGCGTTCAACGACTGAAAATACACAGAAAATAATCTCAAATTAGAAATCTCTAACTTACTCTTCTCTATTTTAACGTTTGAATGTTAATTTGAATGATAATTCATGATAAGAAAATGTAAATACCGGCATTGAATCCATTGACGGCATCGGCGGTGTAGGTGACGGTACGGATGGAACCATCGGGCTCAACAAGGGAGTATTGTCCTTGGACGAGATCTCCGTTACGGCTTTCCTAAAGTTTCGCAATAAAATAAGTGGGTCATTTTATTATCCCTTGCTAATGCTAAGTAGGTGTTTTTAAATCCTGTCGGAGGAAGGAAGGAAGCTGATTGTTTAGTAGAACATTGGCTTTTTTAGAGTAAACTTACAGTGGCGGTCTTGGAATCTCCGGTAAGTCCATCAGAGACGGAGTATCCGTAGTTGTATTGTGGGTTTGGGTCATAAGGTTCGGGTTGAGCAACAACAGCCTTAGCTACGACGGGAGCCTGTCAATTAGAATGATGATATTAGGAAAGTGCATTGTTAGAAGAACAGATCTTATCAGAAATGGGATATAATAGCAATTCACATTTTCACATCCTGTTTTCCCTAGATTCTACATTCTACCGGATAGGATGGAAATAACATAACATCTCAAAGTGCCTCGAGGAAACGCTGATATTTAAAACTAAGGCTCTTGATATTGAGAGTTGCTATAATACTTGCGTGGCTGTGTGCGGAAATGAGTTTTCATTAAAATGGATTATATCTGTATAACTCTCTTCTAAGAATAACAGTGTAGGATTATTTTAAGAAGATTCAACATGAGAATAAATGAGACGTGAGATTTCTCTGGTCTCTTTTAGTATAGCAGTTGATCTAGAGAGAGAGACTTGTCTGCTACAAGTAAAATTCTAGCAGAGAAGTTCATTACACGAATAATCTCTTTTCACATGAAATTAATTTTCCTACAAGACTTTCTTTAAAATATTGAATCTTTATGATGATATAAAATGGAAAATGGATCAAACTCTCGACTTAAGGCAAGAAAACCGGAAATTATCATTCTATTGTTGATTTTCTGGCTAAAGCTATGTAACAAAGTAATTAATTAAAAGCATGAAGTGAATTCTGAGATATGATGTGATGAATTATGGGAAAACTAGTAATTACTGGATTGCATTGGTATAAAAAGCCTTAACCTAAAATTCAATGTGTAAAAATAGAAATGTTTTAACACTAACAACTTGCTTGACGAGGGTTTGGACTGGGGCAGCATATTGGACTGGAGCAGCATACTGGATTAAAAAGAAACAGAACAATGAGTTATGACGGTTATTCGATCCGAATTTCTCTAGAGGTTCTCCGATGACACGAAAGAAAACCGAGCAATGGGACTCAACTGAAGAGAACACCATAAAAGAGCTTACCGCCTATGTCCTAAATTGGATCTGTCTCGAAAATTGAGAGCGGCCCATTTAGCAATTGTCAAAAAGGTAAGTAAAACAGTTTGTTGTGTAAGGATTATGTAACGCTCTTGCCTACAGCCTGTCGATTAATCAATTTTTAAAGAAAAAGGCGTGTGCCCTATTGACACGAGGATGTGGAACTTAATTAACTCTGTTGTGTATATCTAATTGAACCAGTTTCACTAGTTATCCGTAACAATACTCGAACCAGCAAACAAACACCTACAGATTACCTGAGTCAAATGAGAGCGTGGCAAGATAACTTGTACCTACAAGCCAGGTAGTAAAGAAAATCTATTATCTAAGGAAATACACACTACCTACGCAATTCTTGTGGTTGGTTAATATTTACAATGCTGACAAATGACCCAAGCTATACTCCTGGAGCAATCAATGAAACTGGAGCAGTAACCTGGAAATGTCATACAATGTCCGATAAACTGTTCACTCTGCTGCACTAATTTCATGGATTAATTAATACTGAATATCATTTCAAACAAAAGTCTATACAATCTGTGATTGACTTAAGTTACGGAAAACAATTGCTAATTAAAAGAATTCTAGTTAATAATTAAATGTAACAAAAAACAAGAAATACTGACTTGGATAAAGTAGCTCTTAGATATATTATAATAGATTCTTATAATTTTTGAGGAAATAAGAGTTGAAGCAATGGAAAATGAAGAAGAGTCATAGAATGTGTTTTAAATGAAGTCACTAATAATGTTCTAATAAGTTCTAGCACCCGAAAGAAAAGTCAATTGAAAGCGTGGCAAGATATTCAAGAAAGGTAAATAGTAAAAGAAAAAGATGTACAAAGATTTGTACAAGATTTTTTTCGCTATGTAGCTTGTTTGAAATTGCAATGCTGTTCAAGACTTACTTTGGCGATTGGAGCAGCAACGGCAAGAGGAGTTGCGACCTGGAAATTATTGTCATAGTATGTCCTTAATTTTCCCGAAGATTTTTGTCAATTTCAGTCTGCTTTTCGTAGAAATCAAAATTCTTAAGAACATACCTTGGCGATGGCAGGTTGAGCGTAGGCCAAAGCGGGTTGAGCATAGGCTACTGGAGCAGCGACCTTAGCAATGGGTTGAGCGTAGGTGGCAACCTGTGGATAACCATGATACTTTATTTTTATCAAAGAGAACGGGTTTTAATTAGAAAACTTGTTTGAAATCTTTAAATTGAAATTGCCCGTATTATTGTAAAATGAATAATATTGAAATAAAATTACAGCTGGTTGAGCGTAGGCAAGAGCTGGGGCAGCAGCATAGGCTGGTCCTACAACTCCGGCGGTAGCAGCTCCGAAAAGAGCGACGAAAACGGCGATCTATTGGAAAACAAGAAAGTAGGTCACTAAAGAACGCGAATAAAATTGCGGAGCACTAAAAAATTTCACAACTGATTTCAGCACTGAATGAAATATTTTTGAATTATGATTCTACCTTGTACATGTTGAAGGGTTGATTGAGTCTACGAGTGAATTGTTGTAGAAGAGAGAAGGAGATGAAGTGAAGTTGTTGTGATGCCCCTTCCAAGACAGTCGAGTCCTTTTATACTGTGAACGTTCAACTTGAAATTTTTTCCGTCGATTCATCCCCCTCCACATTTTCCATGTCCATGTCATCAAAGATAGTCTATATAGTAGTCAAAAGGAAAATATATAGTTCGATCTAATAAATATAAAATCAAATCACCTACCAACTACCAAGCTACCTCTCTGTTCTATTATTCAGAAGAGTTTGAGTTGAGGGTAAGGGTGTAACCCCCAAAATCCTTTGCTTTGCTTCAATTTGTATTTTCGATCAAGTCCTACATTAATAGTGTTATTCAATCTGCCCAGTTCATTGTGTCTTTAATGCATTTCACTACATTTTCATAACAAACACTGCTTACTCATTGTAAATATATTCAACATACTCACTGACACTCTCAATAATACTCACCCATGCTATTATTCGACACAGAGATACGATACAATGTTCTTTTATGCATATTATATGCTACACATTTAATGTGCCATAGCCATCATGTCATCTAAAGCACATAAAGCCAAAGAAAATCAAAAGGGTTGAAGTTGGCTGTCTGTAGACTGCACTAAAACTCCTATTGTGCACGTTTACCTTTATCTTTCATTCTCCTGTCAAGATCCATGCAGGTAAAAAGTGCAAGTGGACTCTCCATGTCTAACTGTACAGGTTGTAATGTTGTAAACTCCCTTACATTACAAATCCAACAAAGTAGCCTTACTCACACTGACAGAAATACGCTGTGCAATGTAAATAGGTAGTATAGGATGTAGATATACATACCTGTCTCATCGTTAATTACAGATATATTATACTCACTAACTAAACTATTTATTTTTATAAGGAATTTTTCGTATCGTTGAGTTTCATACTTCTTTACGTACGTGTAGGCATTACTTATAAGAATCATTAAATAACTCAAACTGATTTACTTTGATTAATGAATAATATTATAAAGTAAACTTGCACTTAAAAAAATTAATCCGGTAATTATTTTATTCTGAATGTTATTAACAGATGTTTCCAACTGATTATACTCATAATAAGTAGTATGTATATTCCCTATTCTACATTTGCAGAAATTATGATCTGCAGAATATGTATATTAATCTGTGGTACATCAACAATCAAAATGTATATTTGTAAATATTTGTTATATGTTGTATATATTATAGTTAATTTGTTTGGAAAATGTATTTGTGGAACATAATAGCCATAAAAAATGAAATAGGTAAGTTAGAGATAATTAAAAAGGATTTGATCATTTTGATCTATTAAATATTTTCTAGAAGGTTCTTGATAGTAGGTACATAATATTTTGTACTGTGTTACACACATTAATAATGGAGAGAACATAGTTGAGAAAAGGCAGGTGTGTGTTAGACGTAATAATATATTCCAAGTTGGTCATAGTAAGGAAAGATCATAATGATATATCTAGCATAACCTAGATCAAATGACATAATAGGGCACCCCCAACTGTAGCAACAAACGTTTACGAATCTCTTACAACTAATAGAGTTAAATTACATTTTATGTACTTAGGAATTAGTATAAGTGTAAAATGTAATAGGATGGATGGGTTGACTACTACTACAAGTAGATAGATACCTACATTATTATGTACAAGTCGACTTATGGTATTCCTATTCCTAGTCAGTCAACAGTAGTGTAAAATAATATTGTTAATGATAAAAAGTGCCTGGAGGAAGAAACGGTGTGACTATATGCTCCATAATGTTAATGTACATAATATATACATATATAGTATGCTTTTAGTAATTCATTGATTCAGACAAACATAATTCTCTAGTGTTACTCTAGTCATCAGAAAATGTGTAATCCCTTGACAAGAAAACATAAAGCATCGTGTAGAGTCGAGCTACTTGATGTTGCATTATGAATTTAGAAGTACCTGACTTGATTTAGCTAAAGGTTCTGAACTAATAACGTTTTTTTGCATAAAGTCATAAAAATGATGGGACTTTTCGATAAAGTAGATGCAAGACAAGGTATAGGACGAACGACAGGTGAGCAAGAGCAAATTTCCTTTCCGGGGCGTGTCTTTTGCCGATTTGAGCATTACTCACTTATCCTTGGGAATTCTTATGCCCAGGTACCTCTATTTTTTGTTTTTATCTTGAAAAAGAGTGCTAGCAACTAAATATTAACTCTTATCTTACCCGCTTACCTTCTACTTTCTGTTAATGTAAAAAAATAAACTTCACCTAATTCTCTTATCTGTATTTAGGAATTCTACTTCTAACTAGGTAAACATCTTTTGTAAACAATTAGTTGAAAAGCCCAAGAATTTAGTCATAAAATCCACACTGGTTTTCATTGTCTCTGGCAAAAAAAAGTGCTTTATTGTCAAGGTAGACGCTACATTTGAGGAATCCCATGGATTTTCAACCTTTTGCTAATGTAAATGCAAATGGTAAGCTATCTATTAGATATTACATTGCGTAGTTGAACTAATAAGAAGCTATGTACACTAAAAAATATTATTATGAATGAACGTAAGTAGTGAGCCCTCCTTATTGATGTGATGTGATGACGTTAGGGCTGTATAAGCTTCTTGGCTGTTCTAATTAACCTAGATAAATTCGATTTCACTTCGTTACATAGTTTGAGTGGGGCATATAGGTAGTTACTCTACGAACTATAGTGATTTATCTACATCTCTTCTGAATATATGAACATTACATACAATAATAATAATGTAATCTCTGTATGTACTTGCATGATGCATGCACCCAGTCAATGTGCATGAATTTGTTCAAACGTTCTTTCGTTGCATAGCTCTATTATCTATGATTACGTAGTAAGTACCCTTGATTTGTTGATTCCATCTTTGAAATACATATGCAATGATTCTCAATAATTTTATGAGAGTCTGTCTGACGAATCTTGGATCTATCATCTTGATCCTTGAATGTCCATCCATTATTTTATTATCGATAATATTATTAAATAATTAACTAGGGATCTGATATTATATAATTTGAGCGTAGGATTGCATTGGAAATAGAAAGAAATGCGTAAAGTAGCCATCGAACATCATGATAACGTGCTTGAAAACCAATAAAATTTGTATCAATATAAATAAAACAAGTTTCTTTATTAATTGCTAGCAGTAAATTCAGAGCAATTGATGCCATTCTATTGTTACTGTACATGAAATGAGCTAAAGTTAGGTAGGTGAGCTATTGTTGATGCAATAATCTAAGAACAAAACAATAAAATGATAATTTAAGAAAGAAAACCGGTATTGTCATCAAAATAGAGACAAATTGTATATATGTATATAAGTAAAGTCTTTTGTAAATTGCTCTGTTTAGTTAATGGAGAGGCGAAAAAGGAAAATTGGATTTGATGAACGAGGTGATATGAACTTAAAGATCAAATGTCACTTAAAAATGTCAGAATGTAAGTGAGAAGGGCTTTTGTGTACAACTTGTCTAGTTATTTTGCCAATTCTTGCTAAAGTCATATATAGACGTGACGAGCGAGAGTAAATTGATGAGACGAAGAAATCTCTTTACTTGGAATATCATATAATGTGCAATAGGAGACGACGACAAGTCTATAACATTGGAGTACAGAGGCACATACTAATTTATATGAGCACGAAAATGTAAATGTTTAATATTTGACCAAATACGACTCGCTCCTACAACAATGAAACATTAAGTATGTATCCTCCAAATCGTGTTAACTAATCGTAAATTAAGGTTGGTGTGACTTGGTCCAGCTGCTTGTGTTTTCCCACTCCACCAGATAGGAAATGACTCAATCTGTAATGGATGAAAATAAGAAAAGTTGATTGACATCGACAGATAAACTGTCCACGATAGGCTCACAACCCTCGAACAGTTTCAAAATTTTCTTCTGAAAGGCTGAAAAACGTGTCCCAATTTTTTGTGTGGCTCGAATAAAAAGGCACGAAAATTCCTTTTTGCAGCAAAAACATCTGACAGCGTTTCAGGTGAATATTTTGAAAATGTTTGAGGATTGTGAGCTTCCTGGATAGTTTATCTGTCGATGTCAATCTGCTTTTCTCATTTTCATCCATTACAGATCCAGTTATTTGCTATCTGGTGAAGTGGGAAAACACACGTAACAGGACCAAGTCGCAGCTCTCAGCAACCTTAAAGAGGATTGGCAAGATCATATAAATATTAAGAGGATCTCTTAATAACTAATAAAATCCTGGCTGGATTTATTATGCTGAACTAAATTGGGGAGGTTGATTTTGAATGTGATTGTTATAGAGCAGTAATAAGAAAGGATTTTNTGCTGAACTAAATTGGGGAGGTTGATTTTGAATGTGATTGTTATAGAGCAGTAATAAGAAAGGATTTTTCGCCATTATAAGTACCAATGCTCATGTTTAGTCAACAGTAACGAGCTGAAGAATGATTAGAATCTGTAGTCTGTGCAATATCTGAGCAAGTAAACGAATTTAATGACTAAAGGCAAAGGTCTCTGCAGAATTCTTATAAAAACTGTCACGTGCACTGAAATTGCATCACACTCACAAGTTAAAGGTGTGAATCTAATGGACCTAAGTGTAAATACTCACTACTCATTATACACTCACACATGAATGAACTCTATACTATCTGTATTTACATTATTATCTTCTCTCTCTCTCAATCATTTGATTGTCTAATCTGTAGTAATGGGATTTCCATATCGGAAATCAATCAATCAAACCAATTCACATACTTTAGGTACATGCCAATTCAATTTTTTCTCGATTAAAATTCTTAGAACTCTCTCTCTCTCTCTCTCTCTCTCTCAATCTATGTTGATTTGACTTGACTAGTGATTAAATAGAATAATGTAATCCAAAATGGTAATAATGGATTTACTCTTGAAATCTCTAGGTTTTCTTAGCTAATCTCTTTTATCAAAATTTCGAGGTCAGAATCCATTGCAACTTTTTGTAAATCAAAAGGAAGTCAATTCAAACATCTCTCTCGATCTTTAAATCAATAGTAGATTATATTTATTATTAGGTAATATTAGATTCTAATTCCATTCCCAATGCTATAAATGTAAAATATTCACAATGAGACTCGATCTGAATCCATCTTACATAAATTAACTGTGTAGACCATATTCATAGATGCACACAGCGTGATTCTACACTTTGCAATTGTTTCTATCGGCCTTATAAAGAATTTTATCGACTAATATGTCTTTAGGATACAATAAATTCTGTTAAGGAAGCTGTTGTGTCAGCAGTGCCCCACCTTAAGTCTTTCTATTTCAAATCATCGCTATACTTTCATTCACAGTTTTATATATTACATTACATTAGCATTTATGTATATCCGACAGACATATGCATTTATATATTAAGCAACTAATAATAATATATTCTCAATCCATTCATTATGTCATAATGGCCTGCTGCTGATCATGTAATACGGGATGCCAGTTTATTTCACAGACAAAACTTTGCTACAATCCTTATTGTAACTTTCTAGTCCAGTCTGATGGCTAATTAAAGAGATAACGTTACCAGCGGCCATTTCATTTCACAATTCTATCCTCAGGTTCCTGAACTTTTTTTTGCATTCCGCATATTCACATGCAACATTGCTATAAATTATATATAGAATGCTTCAAAATTTAATGAGATTACAATGAAACTAAAAAAACTATTTTGTGCTTTGGTATTAGGACCACAAAATAGCAGTCTACAAATTAATCTTTCAAAAAATATTTAAGTAGGTACCCATCAGTGGGTGGCAGAACGTATCCTTTGTGAGTAACCACTACTCAATGGCTATTCATGCATTGGGATTTCAAACTTCAAAATTTTGAAAATAAAAATTGTAATAATTTAGAGCATAAAAAGTTAGCTGAAGGATGAATAGGCCATTTTTCGATTGAATGACTTTAAGTATCCTAAAATAAATCGACAAATCCCGAGCT
>JABASI010002507.1:0-19473 GCA_019776505.1 Tomocerus nigrus
TGAATTACATGTTGAATCTCAGGATGAATTAAATGTTGAATCTCAAGATGAATTAAATGTTGAATCTCAGGATGAATTACATGTTGAATCTCGGAACGAACTACATGCTGCATTCCAGAATGAATTACATATTGAATCTCAGGATATTGAATCTCAAGATGAATTACATGTTGAATCTGAGGCTGAATTACATGTTGAATCTCAGGCTGAATTAAACGTTGAATCTCAGGATGAATTACATAACGAATCTCAGCAGGATGAATTACAAAATGAATTACATAACGAATCTCCTCAGGATGAAGTACATAACGAATCTCCTCAGGATGAAGTACATACCGAATCTCCTCAGGATGAAGTACATAACGAATCTCCTCAGGATGAAGTACATAATGAATCTCAGGATGAAGTACATAATGAATCTCAGGATGAAGTACATAACGAATCTCCTCAGGATGAAGTAAGCAATGACTATCAGGACGAAGTGCATAATGAATCTCAGGAGGATGAAGTACATAATGATTATCAGGATGAAGTACATAATGAATCTCAGGAAGAAGTACATAATGAATCTCAGGATGAAGTACACATTGAATCTGGGGAAGAGGGTAACGAATATCTCCGGAATGAAATTGGAGTTCTAATGACCTCTTATGACACGGCTTTTAGATTTACTAGAAAAAATGGCATCGACCCGTCTTGCAGTGAAAATGAAACATTCGAACCCCTACAGGGAATGCGTTGTGTATCAATGAATGAATACGTTCATGAAGAAGTTCTATTGACTTCTCAAGACTCCTACAATTCCCACAGCAAGGTTGTTGAAGTTTGGGAATCTAGCACAACCATAGAATCTTACCATGAAGACCCTTTCCCCAGGTCATTGAGAAACAGAAACACCGATAGACATCCTCCCCTTTCGACTTCTACTCCAATTAAAGTTGTAACAGTTAAACGTAGAACTACAAACATTACGACAAGGATCCCTTGCTATAAGAGGTCTTTGGAGGAAGAATCAGAAATTGTTGGTTTAGATCCTTACATGCCTGATTTTTTAAATCATACAACACCGAAGAAATCCCGAAAACGAAAGCAAACAATTCAAAAAACTGTTGAAATCAACCCTAAAGAAAAGCCGAAGAGAGGTAAGAAACAATCGAAGTCTATAGAAGAACCAAGAAATATGGAAACAAATGCCTTTTCCTCGGATATTGAAAACTGCGGTCGTGCAAAGAAACGCAACAAAAAGGCTGCTTGTCCGGGTCAGAAGAAAGGCAATCACGTACGGAAAAGGATACTTGGTACTCATGAGGAAACACCACGAGTGACCGAAATATGCAATGGTAAGTTCGGTACTCCTTTATTTAATCTTTGTCGATGTCCTTGTTGAAATAAGTAAATGTTAGTTGTAATTGAGTCTTAATTGGATGAAACTTGAAAACCATTATGAGATTATGACAATAAGTATATCTATTTCTATTTCGATATCAATAGAAAAACGGAATTCAAAACAAAACATAACGAATGCAAAAAGGAAGAGAGCTCTAATGGAAAAACTCCCCTCTGAAGAGCCAAGGAAAACTGTAACATATAATCGCCGTCTTCCTCCTGTTGGTCCCTGCATCACAAGTTCTGATGGAAGTCCTAATAATAATCACGATTTCAGTATGGTGGAAACTGTGCCTTTTAGTGAGGAGTTTAGTCAGCCCAGTCGGAATGTCAATGAAAGTTTTGACTTCGAAAGTACGCCATCGAAAAATTCGAAATTATCCACAATCGACTTATTGAGCAGTCCAATTAGAAGACAGTTTGAAAAAATGTGTGAAGATGCAAGAGGAGAGCTACGTGACATTTTCCTAACCACAAGCAGTGCCAAGGAAAAACGACTCATGTCAACAGATTTTAATTTAAAATTAGATAGCTTCGGTACAGCACCAAAAAGTGTAAGGTTAACTTTGATAGGTCGGAGGACGAAAAAACGAAAGTGTTAGCCTTCACATCAAACCAAACTCTTTCAGACATTATACCAAATTACAGGTATTTAATTTTTTAGTACACAACCATACCATATAGCCTTCAGCGACTTGTCAATTGTCAATTACCCTTTTTATTATCAAACCATCCAGTTAATTGTTTGTTTTAATTTAACTAATTAGTAGCACCTAGTAATTTAATTTTTCCTCGTGTTCGATTAGTGTAGAAATCGGTTTTCGAGTCAGTCCTTCTTTATTTGTTTACCTATTACTTATACTGTCTTATATTTTTAAAGATAAGAATCGAATATCGAATAAAACCTATTATCCATCTTTATAGCAAATATGTCGGAATGCCAGAACGGTGTACTTGGCTTTGATTGACTTCAAATTTTCTGAAGTGAACATGAAAGTTAGCCATGCTGACATTATGTACATAGACGAGTGTAATGCAAGCAAGGTTATAGTGTCTTTGTTTTCTCTTTTCATATAATTTATCAAAAAAAGAAACCTATATTTTATCCTAAATTCTAAATGTCATAGTTAAATACACAAATTAAAGCTCATTGTCTGCTGCCTTTACAAGAGATCCTGCCATGATTTCAATTAAAATGTTGAAGTGCAATTTTTTGTCGATAGTCAATCCTATATAACGTCACCTCTGAAATAAGCATAACGTAGGTACAGTATTGCACAGACACGTGCACATGACACATACCAAATCTATTGACACGTCCAACCCGAGAAACTTGACATAATAAATAATAATATAATCCGGTAAGAATAGTAAGAAATGCCATTAAGACGGGAACTAACCTCAGGCACTAATTTATTAAGCATCATTTCCATATCGTCCCTCACGTCTGGATCCCAACTCTCATTTAACGCGAGACTGGCAGATGTGTGTAGTACTGTAAACAAATAAACAAACAATCAAGATTGCTAGCAATACGAAACATGTGTACTATGACTATGAGGTAAAGAGATAATTCACGTAATTCCCTCTCGTAGGTGTAGTGTTGTTAGTCGTAGACAACTTGATCTGGCTATAGTAGTGTTCTTATGGTCAAAATTGCGCGTGACATGCCACTACATAATGGCCTAGTGCATACACAAAAACAGATTCAAACAGACTTGCTACTAATAGCGTGTACCTAATTAACTACTTGGCTTTCCCTCTGTTTTCTATTTAGTGTAAATTATGACTTCAGGGTCTCCGTTCAATGAATCAAGGACAAAACAAACACTTTTACCAAATCTTACCGTAAACAACTGCAGTTTGTTGCTTTAGAAGTCAAACGTTTCATTAACTAAACAACAAAACTGCAGTTCATTACTTCATTACCCATCCGAGACGTACGCTCTGCTTATAGCCCAAGTCTTTTAATTTAATATGCCCCTTTCTATGTGCTACTAAACTATAAACATTAGCATTATTAAGTAAAGTATAATACTAATCAATAGTTAAATCGTAGCCATGAATGCTTTATACATTGACAAACAAGGTACAACTGGTACAAGGCATCCTATTTCCTTTAGTTCCTATTCGTGTAGGTACTTTATAATTTACTATATTTTTAGAACTGATGCATTAAATCGAAAATATAAACGGACGAAAATAGAAACGGAATAATAGCCCATATTTCATACTTTTCCCAAGGTTTCATAAATCAACTTCATAAAGAATCAACTTGAGACGATGTCAAGATTTCAATCCTACCCTCGCAATCCCTTGTTTGTCTCTGGACCTGTGCTTTAATAAATAGTCCCCAAAACAAAATTATGGCTCGAATGGACCATAAGCCTTAATCTTAAAATTGGCTATCTATTGATATATATATATAATATGACTACTTGACCAAAAAGAACATCACAGAAAAGAACTACATTCGTTTTAAAGTTTTAATATTGAATAAAACAGTAGGAAAAAAGAATTTAATTTCCATACTTTGTATATGGAAGATGCCAACAGTGAAATTGCAGATTTCAGGAATCTGCCGAAGAATTTCTTCGGTTACAAGGTGGACCCCTCGATGTTGCGGTCGGAGGTTGACTTTCCTCTGAAACCACGCGGATCCGACTTGAATCCCTCGGCTCGATGAGGCCATATCACATTTGCAAGAATATCTTTTGGGCTAGCTCAGTCAATTCTGAATGATTTGTCCAGACTCTCAGCTTGTTTGCCACACGCCACGCTATTGATGACCAGATGATCTTGACTTTCTTCTTGACTCCTGAAATGAAGTAAAAGATAGCATTTATAATTATTATCTATTTATATACAGAGAGAACAGAATCCTTTAGTATGGTAAAACAATAAATAGCGATAATAATATGTAGCACAAATGTAAAGTAGAACTTGGTTACTTGGACTTGGATGGATGCAGTTGGGTCAAGGACAACTTTGAATGTAGAAACAGCGACACTGAGTTAAACGAATGAGACAAGGTAGATCATGTTACGCAATGGAGGATATTCTTCAGTAAACTGACGGAAAATATGCGAGGAACTGATGCACACGATGTTAAGAAAATGGCTTTCAGTTTAGGCTTGCCTTGACTTTTCCTGGCCGTGACAAAAAAAATTAACATTCATTCAGTCAACCACGATCACAACACCACCACCTCATCTATAAAGCACCCAGGTCTATCCCTTTCCCAAAGTGGAATTTAAATTTAATCATTGACTGTCAATGAAACTTCCTAGTTTTCTTTTCATTGCTTCTTCCAAATGCTGTTCGGATAACTTCCATAGCCCGCACCTCACATTACTTACTCTTCAAGAGCAAACGAAAAATCCCTTTGACCAAGCCAAGACAAAATGTTTATCAATGACCTGGTCTAGCCCCGTACACGTACAACACACCACTGTTTTAACCATGAATGAACAATACAATGAGCAAAAACATACAGTAGACGAGGACGGCACAAACAATGAACAAGCGATATTATACTTGACGATTTTAAATTTTGTCGTTCAGATGAAGATTTCAAGCCATCAACAGCAATTTTTTCTTCGGCATTCAGAAGTTTCCGATTTCTTTTCTCACAGATGACAGGGGCACAATCAAAGCAACTAAACATGAAAGTTAATAAATATATCAAAATAAAAATCTAGTTGTTTGTAACACAATGGCATTTATTGCATTCATATACCCCATACCCCAATTCGTAAATCAGCTGTAATAATAATGTGTTTATTTTTCTTGTGATGTATAAATAGTTAGAATTTTATTATTGCTTGATAGCTTACCAATATTTCTGAAAATTATAACGGTTTCGCATACGTATTTTACGTAATGTACGCAATTTCGTTTAATTTTTATTGTCATTAAGTGTGAGACTGAGGTGTTCTTAAAGATTTCCCTTTAAGTCTTCCTGCTCATTCCGAATCCTTTTTCTCAAAATCACAAATCCTTTTTCTTTCCTTTGATCTCGGGCTAGCTTGACTTCACCAGACACAGCACACAGAGCAGAGCTACCAACAATCTGTACCAATACCAAATCTGTTACGTTTGGAAATCACATTTTAATAATTTTTCAAGCAACACAGGTGTAGCAATTATCGGCGTATGGCAGTGAGGAAACGTTTACTATTGCAGTACTACAGTTCAACATGAGTGTGTAAGTAGGATTTCAACAATGTTCCCGGTCAAATCATCGAATACATCAAGTGTTCGCAAATGTTCGTAAGTCCGTGTTAAAAAGAAAATAATAAGAAATGATAATGAACTAAAATGGGTTTAATTGCAAAAAAGTTGATATTCCGTAGTCTTTTATGGTGCAATATATCAAGTAATTAATTACTCTTCTGAACTGTGTATATTAGGATGTATATTATTTTCTCTAATGGTAATTTGAACTTGGCAGCTGTAAGCAAATGGTACACTACGTGATCTCATTGTTGATGCAGGATTTAACTCTTGAGGCGAGTCAATCCATTGCATTTATTGTTAAAATTTTTGTGTAGGGCTTTTTTAGATGATCTTGTTTTACAGAGTGAATTAGAGTGGAAAGTTACGCAACTTTCGTGTAGGTGATAATTGATTTCTTAAATACGTATACAAGTTCTATAAATATGTGGCTAACCAAGCTACATTTTTAAGTATGTGTATAGCTATCAACAAAATTGTACTGTAATTTCCTCAGTACAATTCTAAAATCACAGCATTTGTAAAAGGACTACTTTGAATAACAGCAATCATGATGATGAAAGCGTTGAGCAAATTAAATGGCTTGGCTACGATTTGATTGAATTGAACTGCCTTTCTCTTCCACACACTTTCACTGGGAAAGTCCCATTTGTTTTGGGTATTTAATTTCTCATTTTTGGTTTGTGGAGGAAGATTTCTCTGTTTGCCACGGAATGGAAGTGAAAGTTGAAAATATTTTTTGCTAATCTAGTTGAAAATCCACTGCACACGACACTACTGTTGTTTTTTTATCGAATATTGCACAAGAACAGAGAAAAAGAGATAGAAAGAAATTGAGAAGAGAAAGCACAAGGTTAGTAGGGGAGGCGAGGCAAGTGTATGCAATCGAATATAATGTAATATGTGTATCTCTGTCGTACTAATGGAAATAATTGAAACGTGTGATGTGATGAGAGATTATGAATGGGAAGAATATTACAGAGCTAGCATTCTATGTAGGATAGATAGACAGATAGATGCATAGAGATAGATAGATGATAGAGAACAAGTAATAGTACTAGTAAAGTAAGTAAAGTAGTCGTGCAAGTGGAGGTGGCCGTTAGTCCTGAGCCATTGTATTATATTTTTTACTATAATCTATGTATATATAGAAACTAGAACTAGTACACGTTACTCCTCCACATACACAAAACAGACAGACACTCACTAGTAGTGCATACTATTGCCAATGAAAACTGGTACAGTTATGTTATGTATATCCTCTTTGCTCCAGTTTACTTCAATACTCAGTCGGTCCTTTTTGTAGTCCTACTCCTAAATAGTACACAGCACTATTATGTTTGTTCTCTTCTTCACAGATGCATCTATAAGGTTAGTACCTACAGAGAGTAGAGACTGAGAGAGAAGAGAGAGAGAGCTATCTAAATGTATGTCCTTCTCCTTATCGTTAGTGTAGTAGACAGAAACATAATACTAAAGAATAAAGCAAAGTCTACTGGTAGAGATATGTTATGTAGTTAGTACAGATATAATAATAATATCCTATGCTAAAGATCTAAGTACCTAACTAAAGATATAAATACATACGAGCATGCATATATACATAGGAGGAGGAGGAGAAAGCACTACAATATTTTCTCTTCTTTCTCCTACTACGGGAATCCAGTTTTGGTATGTATAGGTAGGTACCTATCTTATACTACTACTAGTAAGTAGTAGTATGTTTTAGTATGTAGGTAGGTATATGTCGACGGGGCTAGTATATTGTATGCGTACATTTATACGCTAGACTAGATCCGTTCGAATTCGTTCCAACATAGTCAGTCAACCAGACCAGACGAAAGGAGAGGAGTGAAAGGAGAGGAAGAGAGACTCCAGTTTAGTAGCAGAAGTAGTCCTGGACAGACTTTCACCAGGAGCAGAAGCAAAGCACTCTTTCCTTTACACTAGATGACTCTATGAAGATGAAGATTTTTAACCCTTTAGGGTCACTTGACTGCAAAACTGTACTCAAACTTTCAACTTCCCTATTGCAGCTTTCTCCGCTCCACCCGTCCCAGACTTTCTCTTTACACTGTACCATACATATGTACATAAGTTAGCTTGGAAATTGCCGTTGAGTTGAGCCGAGGCTTCCACTAGCCAGATATAACCCACTTGATATGTATTTACATAGAGCAGACTTGCCCTTTACGTTGCATTACTATTTTCCCAAGAGTTGAGGTTACGTTACGTTCCGTTACTACTCACTCCTATCACTAGCTACTCTAGTACTCTACTACTAACCAGCTACTACTACTACTACCACTACCTCTTTTCACTATACACAGCTCAAATCCAGAGCAGAAGAATCAATTTGTTTCTCAGTCCGCAATGCACTGATCTGATGCTTTTCAAACCCTGTGCATGGACTTTGTTACTACATTAGGCAATGTCTATTCCCAGCCAGAATATGTATGCAACATCTCCTAACCGAGGCTAATATATACTACAACTACATCCAAGATACTTTCTTTACGTTTGCCCCGGCTTTCACTCTCCATCCTCAACTCCATACGATTCTTATGTATTCTTTTAGCATTCTCCTTTTCTCTACAACCGTCTGTCAATCATCTATGGCAGCATTACAGGGTCTCTTCACATTTAACCTCATCCAATTCATTACACACACTCCTACAGCCACTCCAAAGCATGAAAATCCTACTTTCACCCTCATAACGTGCACCATAACCTTTAAATGTAGCTATACTTCGTAGATTATACAGAGAAACATTTTAAGAATCATTAGCACAAAAAATCCTTCCAAAATAAAAGACTAAAGACATCGTGAATTAGGAGACTGTCAAAAGAAAGGCCTTCTATACCTAGAGACATGAGCTAAGTTAGTTATAGTTTCTCTTTAAAAATTCTCTTTTCTATAAGTGCATTTTGTAGTGTAGTAGAATTAGGATTATTAGGTTTCATCTGAATTTGACTAATGCTGTAGTAGTTTCTATTTTAGAGTTGAGCCGTCTCATTCGTGTGCAGTGAGGATAATGCGGAAATGAAAAAAATCGCTTAAGGATTTTGTTGTCTTAGTTGTTTAGTGCTGAGTCGCGTTGTCTTATGGGGAAAGAGCTTTAGAGAGGAGAGAAAGAAGATGCGAGTTGTTCTCAGGTAGAAAGAAGGTAACTGTACAGACGGGAGGCATGAGAAGATATGGCATTAGCCTAATAGAGGATGATGTGGAGAGAATTAGGAATAAATTTGCTACCCTGTACACGCGGATGATTATGCTATGCTTAGCTTGGTTTTATGCCTTACTTTACGCACAATAGTAGTTGGGCTAATGCGATTCTTTTGGCGGATATGCTATACTTCACTTTCACTCATACGCTCGTCAAAGTCTAATCTGCTCATTGTAACATACAATGATACAATACAATAATATATAATATAATATTATGTCATGTCAAGATAGGCAGTGCCTTGCCTTGTCACTCCACATAAACATTACATGCCATTTTTCTTTTCATGGGGAAAAATAATTACGTTATAAATAATGATAAGGAATAGCTGTGGATATTGTAAGAGGCAAAAGCTGGAGCTACCTACAGAAAAAGTTTGTCCTTTTTCCTTTGGGCCAAATAAAATTGCTTTATAAGTTCTTATTCGCAATTCTTAATAATAGGGCAAAGGTTATGCATAGGAGAGTCATATAAGATTCTATATCTTACTTATACATAAGTAAGTAAGTAAATATGTAGGATACATTGCCATTTTATTATGACTCTGCTGTGTGTAGTGCTCTAGTATATACTACTACACTTTTATTATTATTACAAATACAAATAAAGAAACTTTACACAGAGTTCTTCTAGGTACATCTATGCCAATTGCTTTTGTGGATTGTGAATTCTGTTTTATGCGTTTGACTTCAGCGTGTATTTAAGTGATTGATGTATTATTTGTTTTCCTCTTGTTTCTCTCTCTCTCTCTGCTACCTCTTTCTAAGCTATGGCTATAATACATACATATAATATTTATTGTTAGATATCCTGGAAAGATATAGACACATAAAAAGCTAAACAACTAAACTTTATGTCTAGTTACACACGTGTCAATTAGTATAAAAGGAATTTTGTCGATAGTCTATTGTCCAATGTTAGCAGATTAGATCCGCAGCGGCATTTCAACATTTCTCAACAAATAAGCAGAGCATGTACAATGTGCATACATTATTTCCTATACATGCAGATAACTACAGACATGATACATTATACATGGAATTTGCCAATTGCATATACTTTCCATTTAGAGTGGAGACGGAGAGTATGGTGTAGTAAACTTGCTGGATAAACTCTTGTTATGATTTAGCACGGTTTTTGCAACTAAGCTACCAATGCCAAGAAACCAACCTAAACACAAGCCTATAACATTAATAATTTAAAATAGCGTAGGAGTTTGAAGAATCTGCAATTGAAGGTACTTTAGACACGTAGACTTGATACAGTAGTTTACTTTAGCTTTGACTTTATTATACTACACCTTTCTTTAGTTAACTCTTCTATGTGTTTTCAATAATTATTATTATTTCACTTTTTAGTTAATTCTCTATCCTGTGGTTTGTAAGTTAGAAACTTTGTAGAACCCTCTCTCTCTCTGACGTAATCTCTAACTTAACAGCATTATATAATTCCAACTAAAACTACCTTTAGCCTGAACCTCTGTGGAATAGAGAAATGAATACGTATACAAGTATGCAAAATCTAAAAGAATAATAATGTGCTGCATTGGTGTGGACAGGGCAATTGATTTTTCCAAACAAAGCCAACTATTGTAGAGAATGTCAGTATAAAAGGTGAAAGGAAGTCACAGATCCCAACTAAAAGCATTCAAGGTAACATTTAATTCTCTCTGCACTGTTTCCTTTCGTGAAAGCATGGTGAACGTTTAAACTTTTAATTAGCTTGCAATATTAATTTAACTTACCTGACTCCACTACTCCTTTCCCACTTTATTATAGTACCTTGTACCTTGAAGGAAAAAACACCAACACTAAATAGAACACTTGCCAATCAATTCCAACACTCTATTATGCACAACTTTATAAAACTACTTTTGGCTACGCTAGACTTACATCAACAATATCGTTCTATGTATTTACTACTTGATGATTAAATATTTGCACTATTTTATCGTTTCTTGCCTTATCACTTAGCAGTGCATTATAAAACTACTTTTGGCTACGCTAGACTTACATCAACAATATCGTTCTATGTATTTACTACTTGATGATTAAATATTTGCACTATTTTATCGTTTCTTGCCTTATCACTTAGCAGTGTAGCCATCTCATTGTTAGTGAAAGGATCCACAGATAGAATGATAGAATAGAATTGCAGGTAAAATGAATAATAAATGGTTTTCGCACAAAGGCATTATTATTTTATGATACTGTCCATCATAAAAGTGTCTTCAATTTCTAACAAAAGTATACGAGTGTCCCTGAATTAATATGATGATGTATAAAAAGTCAATAATATTATATCTATCATAATATTATGTTCTCATATAACAGAAATATATTTACTATAAATTGCAAATACCAACACTAGACATTTCCACATAACAATAGCTTTCCAATAAATTATCCAAACATAAAGCATTGAAGCTATTGAATGACATTAAGGGCACTGTTTTTCGTACTACAGCCAGCCACTCAATACGTCATCACTAACAAACTTATTATCAAAACTGTAGTAATAGGTACTCCAAATAAGACATCTACCTCTGTATCTTTTTCGTACAATTTTCTGTAATGGTTATTAATATTCAATAACCAACTGCTGACTATTTTTCTAGAATTATTACCAATTACCTTATTATTGTAAATAGGTTTTAGGAGTTCCCATTATGTATTTTTTTCATTATAGTGATATGGTTCTAGTGGTGTGGCCGTGGCCATTGCCTTACTATGCATTGTCTCAGTTGTCTCCTGTTTATTAAGACCAGTGAAAGGGATGTTGAACAAAAATGAATTGTAAAGCAAACTGTAGTAATAGGTACTCCAAATAAGACATCTACCTCTGTATCTTTTTCGTACAATTTTCGGTAATGGTTATTACTATTCAATAACCAACTACTGACTATTTTTCTAGAATTATTACGAATTACCTTATTATAGTAAATCGGTTTTAGGAGTTTCCATTATGTATTTTTTTCATTATAGTGATATGGTTCTAGTGGTGTGGCCGTGGCCATTGCCTTACTATGCATTGTCTCATTTGTCTCCTGTTTATTAAGACCAGTGAAAGGGATGTTGAACAAAAATGAATTGTAAAGCAATTTATACGGTGTCACTATAAAAGCAATAATCCAATGTAGTGGTTTTTGATGAATGAAAAGTAATAGGAAAGGGAAAGATTGAAAACTAAAGCTACTTTAGAAAACAAAGTAAAGCTGATAAGGAAGGGCTAGCGTTTGTGGAGAGGTATATTATGGTTAGCCTAGTGAAATCATCCAGAAATACAAGTTGTATCCATGAAGCCAAATCATGTCATAATGTTTGCTTTGCTATAAAGTGCCTAACGAAGCTTTCCCATTTCATCCACTCAAAGGTGACATTGAGTTGAGAATGAGACGAGGCTAGAGTGGAGTAGAACAAAGTATCATAAAGAACTTAAGTAAATAGCAGACGCTTCTGTTCGTCAGTCACTCTTTGTGCTATTGTAAATATTATACATAGTGGAGGAGAAAGGAAGAAGATATTATATGGAGTCAGTCTCAATAGTCAGTCAGTAGTCAGTAGTAGTAGAAGTTGTAGTTGGTTGGATTGACTCAGTTTGAGTTGCACAAGCATGAGATTTCTCCTCTGAAATATCAAATCAACTATGCCATGCCAATGCTTCTTCTATATGTTCCAACTTATTCTCTTCTCTCTCTCTCTGTCTATCTACATTAGGAACGGATATACGTAGTTTCGCCTAAAAGTTCCAGTCACCTATAAAGTTCTCTTGTTCGATTGGATGACCTCAAACAACATTCCATTATTCCATTTCTTCAGTCAATAGTAGATGAATGTTACATGTTGAAAACAATCTTGTTGGCTGTTTCAGGGCGCCAGACAAATGCCCACTTCATTTCATTAGTTGTCCGCAGAAGGTCGGCAATATTTCTTACTCATGTTATATAGCTATTATTACTTTCATATTATTTCCCTACTCAATCATACATAGTTTACAACAATTTATTACCACAAGTAGTATCCATGTAGCTCGCATGTCTTCTCTAAAGTTTCTAAAGGGGAGCATTAGTTAAATCCTGCCGTGAAAACCGAAGATTCGGACAAAAGCTTTTAATGCCCCCTTAACTCTCTTTTAACCTTTAACTCAAATTTTTGTCCCGGTAGCACAATTTTTGAAAGAAGTGTATATAGGGATTACCCGATAGAATAGCAGAATTGGATTTTGCATATTATAGAATTTTGTATTCATTAAATTAGAAATCGGAAGCGGTAAAATATGTGCATCAATAGCATTGGAAAAATTGACAATAAAGTGACAATTGTCTTATTAATTGTCTACCCATCAGCCTTTACCCTGAAACGAAAACATGCACAATTAGTGTCGGTAACGGAAATATACACATCAAAAATATTATCCTATTTATTTGGACCTATTGACATTTCACAATCCTGAACAAGAGAGACATTTCATTAATGTTTCACAAAATGACAGTTCGCATTGCACCTTTCATAGAGGATCGAGCTATGAAGTGTTTGTGTAACTCAATAGACAATATAAAATATAAAATAGCGGATTTTTGTGTGGATAATGGCAATATTTTGCACTCTTTCCAGTATCCTTGGAAAAGTCACAGGGATACCCTACCCCAGCCCATTCTACAAAAAAATTGTCCTTATGCCCGCCGATCAAAACTTCATCAAAACTTCGGCGCTCAGGCCTTCTATTGGAAATTTGCTAGTTAGAGGAGAAAGAGGGGTTGATAAATATAGGAAGCATCAAGGCAGTGACATTTATGTAATTTTCATGGTTTGCCAACTATGTGTATTTTGTATTATTTATATAGACGTGATGACGTGAAGTATCTTTACTTTCAGATCTAAGAAATTGATGCTCGTTTTCTTTCGTGGAACAATTTATTTGAGCCAGGGCTGATTTGGATATGTCAGTTTGTGTCAAATACAAAGATATTCAGTTGATTTGAAATTGCTTTAAATGAATAGCGAGGAGAAAAGCCTTGATAGACATTTACTTCTATAAATTACTGCTCAATACAAACGGTGTAAAATTGGTACTCATGCACTCTGCCTAGTCTAGTCCAATAAAGTTGTGAAATGATCATTTTGGTGGTCAAAGCAGCTAAGTACTAACACTACACGGTGCGGGTCCATTACTTACAATAAACATAGAATATTTACTTGCCAACTACGAATTGTTTTTGTTAATTTTACGAAATCGATTTAGGTGTCGCACTAGGTACCACAGATTCTAGGTACCACGAACTGCGAAGAAGCACCTACGCAAATTTTGTTAGGAATGGGATTTCCCTTTCCCTGTTAGGAATGGGAAAGTCTGGTCCCTTTTCGAATTGTATCAAATTCAACCTTTGAAACAGTAAGTTTTGTCTCAATAGCTTAATATTATCCAATTTTCATGTAAAAGAATATCACAAACATTGCCTCAGTATAGTATATACAATTGATTTTAATTTCTTAGTGCTTATATTATGAAGAATATTTCCGGAGATAAATCTGACCACTAGCTACATCCATATTTAATTATGAAAGCTGAATTTAAAAAAAGAGGTAATATGCACAGTAGCTTAGATGTTTACAGATTGTTTTTAAAATACGATATCAAAGACTGTATAGGTACAGTGATTTGTATACCAAATGTGGCTTTGGTAGGTAGTTATGGTTCATAGTAATGATATGAATACATAAGTAATTTAATTGTTTATCACGTTGCAATCGATCTAGTTAATCTATTACTTATTATTGTGGTCCTTTCATTTAATTTTTGTTGTAATTCAATAATAATACCTCGCAGCGATTTCTCAACCTAAATGGATAAGACGAGTATAAACACCAATCTATGTAACAATCCGGTAATGGGAATTACAACTACAAACACAAAAGTTTCAGATGCCGATTTCCATATGCAATGTGATAAAATTGTTCGATTTCCTACAAGATAAGATGTGAATGGCTGAGGACGTGGTATATTGAAATGAATGAAAGTTATGAAATATTTAAGAAATAAATGAGTGCTTAGGTATTTTCTGGTAGGAGGAGAGGAGAGAGAGAGTTCTGTGGATTTTCCAGAAAGTGTGTCCTCGTGAATTTTTAATTAGATATACAAACAAAGAAAGAGGCTGGATACATACGCGTGCCTTCATTACGCTTTAATGGAGTGAAATTTCTTTTTGGGCAAACAAAGCATGTAGGGCAAGAGAATGGGACGTCATCTTCCGTTTAGTGAATTTCCCTTGGCTCTCTCCTCTACCCGGAACTGGAGCTATTCTGTGGAAAAAGTAAAACTAGCATGGTTTTACATGTAGTATCTTACGTTAGATTACGTAACGTCCTAACAAGATTCTCACTTCTCCTTCTGGAGATACATTAGTGTTGAGCTCTGTTGTAAGCTCCTGTTGGGCAATTCAGGATTTAGCTGAGGTTCCTCTTGTCCGCCCGCCTTGGAGTATCCATCCGTGTCTTCCTCTCTTTCTCTACCCGGTTACTTTAGTTTTGGCTGTGGAAAATCGATAAGACTTACAGCTAAGCTTTCTCCACTCCTTTACTCTCTATTCTCTTCTTCTCCATCCATACATTAGTTAGTGAGTACGGAGAGAGAGAGCCACGCCAAGAGTAAACGCATAGGAATCCAAGGGTCTTTAATGCAATGCATAAGTACACATTCCCCTTGTACATTTATAGATAAATAGTTAGGCACGTATCATTTAACTACGTTTATCGTCCCAGAAAACTCAGGGCAAAGACTAGAAAACTTGAAACCTCATTCCGAGAAAATAGAAAGGTATTTATGCCTTTACAGCTGATTTGTTATCAGATCATTTTGAAGCATTAATTCTGCCCATTTTAATAATATTTATGTTACAATTTGAATATTATTGTCGCTAGATGTTGCAAAGAAAAGGGCTAAGTATTTTCTTCCGAAAGAGCAGTCAGAATAAATAAAAAAAGAAATGACGAAAAGAAAGTTATCGTAATCGGTCGACACGACATTCAGAAATCGACTTTTACTTTATCAATATCAATAGTCTGTGAAACGACAAGGAATCCGTTTCGTTCTCTCTCTGTCTCTGTCTCTCTCTCTGTGCATGAAATGGATTTCAGTGAGAGGATGAAAACAGAAGAGCTTGCCAAACTGTGTGATCGAGCATTAGATCACATCCATGTGCTTTACTTTGCCACGGGATCATTATTTAGCCTTCCGGAGTAAAAAACATGCCAAACCAAAACACTCCAGTTTAATTCAGTAGAGGAAAGTTGAAGTTTAGGGTGAACACGGAAACTGTGTGTTTCTTTCACTGTCCTGTCCTACATTATGTATTTATGTGTAGCAGAATTCCTCCTTTTCCTTAAATTACATTACGTTATTTAACTAAACCAAACGAATCGAGAGCAAAGTGAGTGTTTCGAATCGAACAACTTGACATGAGCAAAGCTTTGTGCAATTCTTGACTTACGGCATCCGAAGCATCCTATATAGAATATTGTTATTCCGAATATGTGCATATATATAGTCTATATACAAATATATATTTACCTATATGCATGCATATAGGAGGAATATACGCAGGAAGGACAGAGATAGTAGACTATTTGTAAACATAGGCTTATATGTGTAGACTTTAGTTGGTTCGTACTTGTGCTGTTCTCGAAGACATGCCTCTTCGTTGACTTAATAGCTGGAAAGTGGAGGGCTTTCGACTTTTCGCTTTTCGCACTCGGTTTCCTTCTGGAATCGAGTCGAGGAAATGAAAGCTGGTGAAAGTAAAGTAAAGTAGCTTTCTAATGTAAGTAAAGCTCTCTTTTACTACGGTTTCCGTTTGATTCCCCGTTTGCCTTGGCTCTGGCCGTTACATTAATACTTCGTCCCTAAATTATCTGTATCAGTTGTAACACAATAGCTCTATATTCTATGTCCCTGTCACTATAAAGTGTGGTACTTAGCACAGGGAAAGGAGTTATGCATATATACTACTCATGTACACAAGTCACAAATACATTTTCTCCGGGCTCTCTCTCTCTCTCTCCAGTGCATCGACTTAGGACTAAACCTAATAAAATCCATAAGATTTTGTGACTGCGGCTTTATTTCTCATTTGACTCAACTTGGCTAACTGAGGTGGTTTGCTTTCGTTGGTTTCGTAAGTTACGTTCTGTCTCATCTCAATTCTTGAGGCATTATTGACCTTTCATTTCAATCTGTTCTCTTCCCTTCCCTCGATATTTCTTACACTTTCTTTCCTTCTGTTCGAATACCCTTTTTTCAGCTCTTAACAAAAGCACGGAATTTTGTATTAGAATTTATATTCTCTCCATTCATATCACTTATACTAATAATAACTCAACCACTAATATATACGGCCTACTTTTTCTCTCGGCTCCTATTCCTCCAAACATAACATAACTGTATGACTTGTTTCCTTTTCAATATTGGTCACCATTAACCAAGCACAATTTCTCGATTAAGTCCCAACGCATGTTTCGCATTGATTATCTTCTTCGATATTCCGTTCAGAAAATACTGCTGACTTTTTTTCACACCGTGAATGCTATTATTTTGTTTGGGCTCCTTAAAAATTATCTAATTTCTAGCACTTTTCATTGTAATGTAATTTGTAATGTAGAATGATCACAATAATTTTCGTTAGAGTGCTCCGGTATGAATCCCATTTTCTCACGAAGACATCGTGCTGGAAACAATAGCACAAACTCGCAATCTGCTTCACGTAATTAAAATACGCCCTTGCACATTCTTTTTAAAATATTCACTAACAGCATAATTTGGTTTATTTTTTAATGTTATCTAATTGAAATTTTATGATTGTTACAGAAAGTACCAAAAGCACGTCTCCCTCAAAGCAACAACCTGATAATGATTTTTTAGTGAAGCCATTAATTCGCCCTGGAACGCTTAAAGAGGAAAGATCAAAGGGGATATTTAGATCGCATTCACCTGAATCGTACGAAAGTTACCATAATCATAAACCTAGCATATCACCTTCAAGGTTAAAATCAAGCAGGTCTCTGACATTTAATACCTCTTTTAACACATCGCTCAAAAGCCCAAGTCCTGTGGCTGAAAGTTCCAAGAGTTTAGCCCAAATCCTTCTAGAATCAAAGCAAAATATGTTGGCGGGGGTTACATTAACTCCGAAGGAGAATCGCCAAAGAAGATCTGTTAATGACTCTGCAAAGTGTCCACAACCCACGGAAAAAGTCATACCGGATACGACAATGACCCTTTGTGATATTGAGGACGAAGACTTTGGCTTAGATGACCTAAAACCAAGTTACAGTGGTTCCTTTTCAAGATCTTCTGATCATTGTGCTAGTGCGTCAAGGAACCATTTGGGAATCAAGAAACCTTTAGATCTGAAGACATGGCGAGAATTGAAAAATATTGTTGTTGGCCCAAATGGAAGTTTACAAGGTGGCTGGATTGGTCAAGGATTTTCCTTTGATGCACACATACCTTTTGGCATAATTCAAAAGAAGGTAACGTTATTAAATATTGATACAGGATAGGTGCTACAAATGCAAGTATAGGTTTAATTATAATATGCAACGTAATTGCATTATGATGCATATCTTGCCAATTGATAAACTGCCAAATCACAAGTCAATACCTAATTAATTGCTTTCTGGCTAGTACTTATTGCGTCCTTTGGCAGAGAACTTGTAAATAAGTTAAAGTAATTACATAGACGGGTTTTTGTCAACATTCCCCTTCCTAATTTAGCTGTATTGATTTTATTGGGAGAGTTCCATAGGACGTATACATGGAGAACTCATTATATCAACAAAGTTTTCTCATTGAAATGACACGAACTTTTGTTTGCAGGGAGGACCTTGTGGTGTTTTAGCAGTCGTTCAAGCTCTCACACTTCGCAATCTTATATTTGGCTCGAAGTTTTGTGAAGACGGACTTCCCGTTGAAATTCGCGAAGATTATTCGACCCTGGGAGGTTCTAGGACATCAACTGAGTTTTTATTTGCTCAACCCATTTCTTCCAAAAGGACAATTGCACTTTGTGGTGCTCTAGTAGAAATTTTATGGAAATGTGCGCACCGTAGTGACAGCGATGGTGATAAGGTTAAATCAATTAATGGAAGGTCAACACCAAATTCTAGTGCCGGCTGCACAGTTTGCTTTAGTGGGACGTCTGTGGGAGATGACATGAAAGTCTTTAATGAACAAAATGAATTGAGAGAGTATATCAAAGAAAATCTCTATCGATTGGACTGTGTTGGACTCGTTTATTCTGCATTACTGTCTCGAGGACTGGAAGCGTAAGATTAATTCTTCATGTTTGGGAAATTAACATTGATTAAGATATTTTTTAACTTTTGGATAATAAATATTACAGGGTCCAGGAAGATATGGATTTCCCTGAGAGTCCTTTACTAGGGCAGCATGGCTACTGCTCACAAGAACTAGTCAACCTTCTGTTACTTGGAAAAGCCATATCAAATGCATTTGACGATCAAATCCTTTTGGGCGATAAAGTTCTAAAGGGAATTGAATCTCAATCTGATGTCGGCCTACTTTCACTTTTTGAACATTACGACTCTTGTCAGGTATGATTGTTGTGATG